>LPNX010546020.1:0-12500 GCA_001517045.1 Pseudotsuga menziesii | reverse complement strand
AGTTCTACTCCTCTACATTCAGTTAGCGCTAGGTTTGCATGGATGCATGTAGGAGAGGTGCATTTATCACCTACCTCACTCAGTTAGGCTTAGTTAACACAGAATTAGACACTTCAGTTGGGATTTTGAACTCCAATCATGATTTAGACATATCTTAGTTACCTTGCAGTCAAGTAGAGTCTAACCAATTCAAATTTCCTCACATGGATTTGAATTTCTTGTGGCTATTTAGCCATTGTACTACATTGTAATTAATTATCCAATTACTTTTTATTAAAGAAAGCATTCACAAATGCAAGCCATTTTTTGCACTATTTCATTCTTCAATTCCTGAGTAAAATTGTGTGATCTATTATGTGAGTTGTGTGTTGATCCATAGATCTATGTGCTCAATTTAATATGGTATCAGAGCCTCAACAGGACAAGGAACTTATCCTACTACAGATTCATACTTGGATCAAAAAAAAATTGAGCAAAATTGCTCCTTCCAGAACTGCACCAGAAGTGGAGAATTTACCACTTAATATCCCAAGTTAAGGAATTTTTTATCAACCTTGTTGGATCAACTATGCTGGGTGTGAAGGAAATTCCAAAAGTGCAAACTTTCAACCTTATTTTGTCTATTTGATTGTGTGATTTACAGGTTATTAGTCANACGTGATGATGATGTCATCATCACGTTTTTTCAGGTATTTCTTGTTTTTGGGGTAGCGGGGTCCGTCAAAAGTATGCAGTGTGGGTACTCGTTGGATGCTTCTGATCGAAATTTGAGTAAAAACACAGGGAGATATGTCGAAAATACGAACACAAAAAGTAGTTTTTTTCTTTCTTCCTCCAAAATTAATTAATATTATTTTATTATTTTAACCATTATTTTATTATTTTAACTATTATTTTATTATTTTCTTTAGGAGGCCCATTTTAGACCCCAAAATTCCTCTAATGCTTCTTCACTGCATTTGCTACAAAAACTCAGTCTCCTTCACTGCATTTGCTACAACAACTTAGTCTTCTTCACTGCATTAAAAAATGGCCCCTCCAATGGAGCAACTTACTTCCTTCAACTACCACCAATGGAAGGAGGACATGGAGACACATCTTTGCTCCAAGAATCTCTTCAAACTCATAATGGAGACAAAGGCATAGCCAATTCTTAATCATGACAAAGAAAAGTACTGGAATAGGCTTGGTGAAGCCTATGAATATTTGTGCCTCTCAATCTCTCCAGATCTTCTGTTCCACATCAATGGATTGAAGACTCCCAAGGAGATATGGGATAAGCTTGCTTCCTTATTTGATAAGAAGGATGATTTGAGGGTTTATCAACTAGAGAATGAGCTGATCTCTCTTCATCCATACAAATTCCAAACACTAAGTGAATTCTTCACAAAATTCAAGAACCTGATATTCCAGTTGAAGCTATGCAAGGTTGAGAAGTAGGATGATCAACTCATTCTTGCCATTCTCTCAAAACGCAGTGCAAAATATTCAGTCTTTGTATCAACCTTTCATTCGGTGAAGCTCACCACTCCAAATTGGAGGATGCCCACTCTTGATGCTTTCATTGAATCTATCACTCATGAGCATGACAAGTTGATCCAAATGGGGATCATTTGATCTTCCAGAGATCAAGCACTAGTTGCAGGAGGACCTAAGGGAGCGAATGATAAAGGGAAACAAAAGGATGAGTATCCTGTGAAGAAAGAGCAGTCAAATGAGCCTTTACGTTCGAAGAGAAGCAAGAAGAATGAAAAAGGAAAGACCCTTTGTTCCTACTATGAAAGGGACTTTCATCCAGAAAGCTCCTGTATGAGAAGACAAATTGATGAAATGACTCTTCTTCTGAAAAAACTGTTGCAGCTGCAACTGTTTCCCAAATTTTTTAAATTTTGGACCCTCCCTTTAAATTTTGTCTTGCTTGGATTTGTTTCGAATTGCTGAACTATGTTGTCTTCTGTTACAAATTTGAATCTTGAGTTTGATTTGGGGTAAATTGTTTACCATTTTCGGAAATTTGAATGACTATCTTTTGTTTGACTTGAACTTGAAGTTTTGTTTTTTTGCTGTCGGAAGTCTTTTGAACAGTGAATTGTGTCCATAGTTCTCTATGCGGCCACCCTTGTGGAAGCTAAACAATGAATGACCCGATGGATAGTTTTATTTTATGTCGATTCCTTGGTTTTATTAATCAACTGATTAATTTGTGATGTTTTGTTTTAACACTATCAAAAGACAATTGAAGTTTGTTTCAGAATTATAGTCATCTGTGCAGCAGCCATTTCGGAGGATCAATAATAAACGTTCTGACAGATTAGGGTTTACCCGCATCGATTTCATGTTTTATTGTTTTTATTTTCACTATCGGAAAGTTCTATGACTTCGATCGAAAGCTGTAGTTCAATGGTTATCTGCCGTTGCAGCCCCGAGTGAAGTAAACATCCACCATATAGTTGTTCCGCTCACCGATGGATTGTTATGGTTTTCCCTGATTTGTTTTATTTGCTGTGGATCCCTTATCCTGATTGTGTCTCACCATTGCGGCTCCGGAGCAGACTAATCATCCGACATGGTTTGGTTTGTTTTTCACTGTTGTTTTCTATTATTGTGGAACCCTTAGTCCATGTGTTTTCCACCGTTGCGGTGTTTTAGTGAACTAACCACCCAATGTTTATGTCGTCCCGTTCGCTGACGAGGAGTTTTTTTTTCTTCGCCCGATGCTATAGTATTTAGTCTCTTCGATGCCGATAGACTTAATGGTCTCGCGAAACTTGTTGTATGTCTGAAGCCCGTCGTTGCGGCTGTGAATAAGACTATCCTACCGATGCTTTATTGGTTCAAATTGCCGATAAGGGTCTTTCCCGCCATTTTGTGAGTTTTTTACCCTAGTTTTTGGGCGGCAGTGGTTTCTAATTCTTTTTTGGATTTTTTTGTGTTAAGAACACAGTGCAGGGTCACATGTTTGATGCTTAGTCTCATTAATAGTGTGGTTTATGTTTTCTTGAATGCTGTCCATATTAATGTTGAGTTTTTTGTTTAACTGTAGACAGACTTAGAAGGTTTTTCAAATCCAGTTTAAGGATTGTTGCTGTGAAGAAAACGTCTCTAAAAGAAAAGTCAGAAGCAGAGATGTTGCTCATAGAGGAAGATAGTGAAAGGTTGAGATCAATAGGTTATTGAGTAGAATTGATAGCAATAGAGGCCCAGGATTGAAAAGGGTTCATCAGTTACCGAGCCGGTCCCTTTTTACAAAGTGCTTGTAAATATTAATATAAAATGTAACATATTGTATGAATCATGAGTACTCACAAAGGAAAAAATTGTAAGATTAAATGGTTGGGGGAACCCCAAAGGTCACTCGGGGGGGCAACCCAAAGGTTTTTCTGTTTTTATAAATATAGGAGAATTAGAGGGAATAGGGACTTTTTCTCAGACAGATTTGTGAGAATCTGATGTAAGAAGAACTATTTCCTTTTGCATAAAGAAATTACAAGTTTCCTGTTGGAGAAAGCTTTGTGGAACTTTTCAAATGCTGTGCCATGGATTTGCTGAATGTGAACTATTTTGTGTTCAGTTTTGTGTCCATGAACTATGAGATCGTTCTAAATCTTGAACCTATGTTCTTGTATGAATGCTTTCTAGTTTATTCTATTAATTTTCCACTATGAGTAATGAATGTTGTTCATAAACAATTGGCTATCTGGTTGTTCAAATATCTTTAAATTTTCATGTGTTTTGAAAGAAGTATCAACTATCTGTGATTTTTTGTAATGCATGTACAAAATACATTACTCATTAATTAATGATAATATTGCTCCCCAGGGATAGGTTATGTAGTTAGTTTTAATTTCTTGCTGTGTGTGATTTAGATGCGAGAGAATTTAAGATGAGAGGTAAGAACCTGTGCATCACATTGTGACCGCTCCTGATATTCTCTATCAATTTGCATTCTTAGATAGGAACTTGCATCTCATACTTAAATATAAAAAACTAAAACATACACGGTGGACCGGGCCGCAACCGGTAAAACCTTTTATTTTTGTTACTTGACCTATGGTAGCCGGACCGCAAATCAGACGGATTCCCCATACCAAATAGTAACGGGCTAGTTGGGAACGTTTACTAGGGAGAATCCCTTGCTATTGCTGCCTACGATTTTCCAGGCCTCAATAGTTTTTGGCGCTAGAAGGAGGGCGGCCAGTGCATGGCTGGCCAAGGAAACCCATTTTCTTGCGATTATTCCACCGGTGACAATTCAGAAAACAATTTGTTTCCCAATCCAATTCCTAAAGAGAAGGGTAAAGAGCATTTGTATTCTGTCAATAACGAAGTAGTGAATGATTTGAGAAGACATACTAGGGCATATGTGAAGAATATTGGAGTATTACAGATTATCCCTGAATTACCCAGAAGAGAATATAAAAAGAAAGACCGCCTTATATTGGAAGACTCGGTGTTGGTTGGAGATTTGGAAGAACTTGTAGAAACAACCTTACAGGAAGTTATACAGCCTTTGAATCAAGTAGGCCCAGATACACCTTACGGTTCACCTGTTAATACTCCTGTTCATTCACCACCTCACTCTCCACCCAGTCTCATGGCAGGCGTAAATGCAAACCAGCCACCCAACCCACCAAATCCAACACTTGCTTGGAAGGCTAGGTCACCTCTAAAGCTGGCACCTCCTTTGCATGACTTACCTCAGGCTTTTGAAAAAATGTTGCCTAAGTTTCATCCCAGTGAAAATATTTTAGTAGATGATCATTTGCAAAGATTCTACTTGGCTATAGAAGGGCTAAAGGATGGAGAACATGAAGATGTAGTTTGGAGATTGTTTCCACATAGCCTGAAAGGAGCAGTAGCCTCATGGTATTTTGCTCTGCCTACAAACTCAATCCCAGACTGGGACACTTTTGAAAGGATATTCAGAAATAAATATGCAGCCTAGAAAACTCACGCAACTCTAATGAAAGGGTTGTGCACTTTAAAGAAAGAAAGAAAAGAGAAAGTGCATAGTTTCACCCAAAGGTTTGTTGCTTATCTTAAGAATTTTTCTACAACTGATAAACCATCTGATAAAGTTCTGATCGAATACTATACTTCAGCTTTAGGGCCTGATTTGGCCATGTTTGCCAAGATGAAAGTCAAACCCACATTATCAGAAACTTATGAAGAAGCTGAGAGAGTAGAAGCTGAAAGAGAGAGCATAGAAGACTATCCTAAATAGTCAGGAGAAAATTTTTTTGGTAAGAAAGCCTTATTATTTACTAAGCCTAAGGAAGAGCGGTCACATGACTTTGAGGGGATGGTAAAAATGATGCAGAAGCTATCTAACCGAATAATAGATTTGGAAAGAGAAAAGGAAACTCAAAAATATTTTAAGCCTTACTATAAGAGGAGAGAGGACAACAATCAACATAAAAACTCCTCCACACAGTCCTACAACAATGAACTTAACAGAGGTAGGTATGGATAACTTTTGCACTTTTCATCAACAACCCCATTCTGAAAAAAAATTGTCTTCAATGGATAAATTCGATGACATTAGTTATGAATCAGCTATTGGACTCTAAATTAACAGAATCTGATAGTGAAGAAGAAAATAATAGTAAGCCCACAAAAAAACAAGAGGATGATGCTCTGGTTTTATGGGACTGTGTCTCACTTTTTGATACAGAAGAGGAAGAAACAACAGAAACAAATGTGACAACAAGAATTCAAGGCTTGTTAAGTAAAGACAGATCAGTAATCCCGAAAATTAAGAGACTTCAAGAGAACATAAAGAAAATTCAGAAAAGCACCACAGCTGATAAAATACCTAAATTCACCATTATGAGTTAGGATCCAAAGCAAATCAACATGCCTGTCAAGCCCATTGAAGGGAAGACTGATGATGTAAAAAATAATCTCAAAGAGAATAAGATGGAGTATGGCATTGTGGAATATATTAAGAGAGCTAAGGAAAATATCTCGTTGTTTGAAATGTGTAATATGCCTCAGCAGAAAGAGAGATTGTTAAAAGCACTTGAGATACCTGAAGAAAAGCTTCCCTCTGACAATCAACTGAAAGAAGAGGAAATTGGTGAAGCAAGTGTGGGAGGTAAGCCTAAATGCAAAACTCCACCATTTCTCTTGAATTTTGAAATTTTCAACCTTAACGTACTCAACTATTTAGTGGACTCAGGGGCATCAATAAATTTTATGCCACTTTCAGTTTGCAAAAAGATAAATGGATAGCTTAAACCATCTACCTGACAAGTTATTCGGTTAGACAGAACAAGTGTGAAGGTAATTGGGGAAATGGAGGAGGTTTTAATTCGACTATATTCAAATGAAAAGGTATGTCATTTCATAGATATTGTAGTAGTAGACATACCTAAAGCTTATGGACTTGTTTTGAGTCAGGATTGGTCAGCAAAGCTAAATGGGTATTTTGCTTCAGACTGGTCACATCTATGGTTACCTTATAAGGGAATTCCCAATCAAATTAAAGTATTAAGAGAGCCCCACATGAAGCACAATGTTACTCAGCTGGAGGGTAATAATGAACCAGTGAATTATATATTGGGGAATTAATTCATTGAACTAGAACTGGGAAACTACCAAGCAGAAGAAATTAGCGGTACACCAGACACACAGCCTGATCTCCTTCGGTTTTCACAGGCTGATGAATTTGACTGTAAAATAGTAGAATTAGTTTTAGATGTAGTTGTTGATTCAAGTACAATAGAATTAGATAGTTTTTGGACGTTTTTTTTTATGGATCTAAAACTTTGGAAGGATCAGGAGCTGGTTGTGTCCTGATTGATCCAAAGAAGAATAAACATTTTCTTTCATGTATATTAGAGTTTGAATGTACCAATAACACAGCCGAATATGAAGCATTAGTTCAAGGACTAAGAAAATCAATTGAATTAAAAGTAGAAAATATGAAAGTATATGGGGATTCTAAAATAATTGTAAAACAGATTCGAAAAAAAATACATTGCATCTCACCTCATTTAAAAGCTTATCAGAATGAAGTATGGGATTTGCTGAAATTTTTTTATGCATTTAATATTTTATCCATTCCTAGACTTAAGAATGCAGCAGCTGACTTGTTAGCTACCTTGGCTGCAAGGCTTGTGCCTACAAATAATAAGTTTTCTATTGAATTACTTTTCAGGCCTTCAGTTCCAGACATGATTACTAATCTACGAGTTTTTTATGATGATCAACAAATCTTGGAATGTTTAATGAATGATGAAACTTTCAAAGGGGCAATTATCGATGACGAAGAACACCAAGCTGAGCTAAAATTTGACAACTTCATTCCTAAAGGGGTCAGGACTTTAGAGTGGATGTTTGATTTAGACAACAAGTTCAGAAGACCAGCAAATGTCAAGACTCATAGCTCGTCTTTGCAATTCGAGCTGATAAATTTGGGAACTAAAGTTAAACCCAAATATGTAAATTTGGGAAAGTGTTGCTCCCCAGGTGAAAGAAATAAGTTCATTAGTTTGTTCAAAAAGTAAAAAGATGTATTTTCCTAGACATATGAAGAACTTAAAACATATGATACCAATATTATACAACACATAATTCCTATTAGATTTGGAGTCAAGCCTTATCAGCAACCTTTGAGGAAGATGCATCCAAAACTAGAGCCGTTAATTCAGAGTGAAGTGAAGAAATTATTGGATGCCAAAATTATATTCAGAGTTAGACACTCAGAATGGATTTCAAGTTTGGTACCAGTAAGGAAGAAATCTGGAGAAATCAGACTATGTGTGGATTTCAGAAACCTAAATTGTGCTTCAGACAAAGACAACTATGCAGTCTTGCCCATGGAACAGATATTGCAGATGGTTTCGGATTATGAGTTATTTTCGTTATTAGATGGATGCTCTGGCTACAATCAAGTGTTAGTAGCTGAAGAAGACAGACTTAAGACTACATTCAAAACAAAATGGGGAACTTTTGCTTATAGAAGGATGCTCTTCGGACTCATTAATGATGGAGCTACTTTCCAAAGGGATATGGATATATATTTCCGTGGTCTAATTGGTTGTACTGTTGTAGTGTATCTCAACGATGTGATGATATTTTCAAAGAAGAGAGAAGAACACGCATTCCATTTAAAACAAATTTTTGAGCGTTGCCGAAAATATGACATCTCACTGAATCCAAGGAAATGTGTATTTGCTATTATAGAAGGAAAACTACTGGGTCATGTGGTTTCTAAAAATGGGATCTCCATAGACCCATAAAGGATCAAAGTTATTGAACAGATGCTCTTACCCCATAACCAAAAAGGGATGCAATCATTCATGGGGACAATCAATTTCGTGCGAAGGTTTATGCTGGATTTCGCTCAAATTGTTAAACCTTTGCAGCAAATGGTGAAACAAAGTGTACAATTCAAGTGGAATGATGTAGAGAAGAATGCATTCAGTAAAATAAAGACATCTATTGCTCATGCACCCTCTCTCAAAATTCCGTATTTTGAGAAAGATTTTATTTTGTACACTTTCACTTCTGACGATTCACTAGCAGCGGTTCTTACTCAAAAGGAAGATGGGGGAGATGAGTTCCCCATATCATTTATGAGCACTGGTCTACAGGGGGATGAATTGAATTACCCAGTGGTAGATAAACAAGCTTATGTAGTCTTCAAAGTGGCAAAACAATTCAGGTCATACATACTTAAGAACTGAACAAAGGTAATAGTTCCACACCCAGCTGTGAGGTCTCTTTTCGTACAAAAGGAATTAGGAGAAAGAAGAGGCAACTGGGTAACAACTTTACAAGAATATGACCTCGAATTCAAACCAGTGTGCATAGTTAAAGGACAAGGACTGTGAAAATTAATGGCTGAAGGTAAAAACAATGAAGAAAACGATTGGGAAAATGAAGTTGAATTACATATGATGGATGTATGTCCTCTTTTCACAGCTCTAGATTCTTGGTACTGAGACTTGTTCATTACCTTTAGGAAGGATTGTTGCCAGAACATTAGAATTCTAAATAGTGAAGAGCGTTGCAACTTAAATCAGCTGCATATCAAATCATTGATGGAATTTTATTCAGGAAGAATTATGATGGAGTCCTTCTCAGATGCTTAGAGAAAGAAGACGCAAAAAATGTCATAACAGAGTTACATGATGGGCCTGCTGGAGGCCATTTTTCTGGAGATACAACATCCCACAAGATTCTCAGAGCTGCATACTATTGGCCCACACTGTTCAAGGATGCTCATGCCCATGTTATAAAGTGTGATATATGCCAGAGGTGTGGGGGAAGACAAGCCAAAGCACCGGGACCATTGAATCCTATGATGATAACAGAACCATTTGAGCAGTGGGGAATTGATATCATCGGAGAAATAAAACCAAATTCTTCCTTGTAGCACAAATATATTTTAACGACAACTGACTACTTCACTAGATGGGTCGAGGCCATTCCGCTACGTAAGGTCAATGAAGATGCGGTCATATATTTCTTGCAAGACCATATTATGACCAGGTTTGGGGTTCCAGTTTCCCTGGTTTTCGATAATGCTACTTATTTTTCTTCTATTATATTAACTGCATTTGCTCATGAAAAAGGAATTAAGTTGCATTATTCTGCCAACTACTACCCACGAGGGAATGGTTTGGTAGAATCTACAAACAAGAATCTAATTAGGATCTTAAAAAAGACTGTGAAAAAGGAATTAAGTTGCATTATTCTGTCAACTACTACCCACGAGGGAATGGTTTGGTAGAATCTACAAACAAGAATCTGATTAGGATCTTAAAAAAGATTGTGATAGAAAACCAGAGAAGTTGGCATTTAGCACTACCGAACTCTCTTTGGGATGATAGGGTCACACCCAAGAATTCCTTAGGTGTGTCACCGTATACCCTTGTTTATGGGAAAGAGGCTATACTTCCTCCTAACATTATGTTACCATCTTCCATAATAGCCCAAGAGTCTAGAGGCACAGATAATGAAATCCTGGAAATTAGAATCTATAATATTTTGAAGGTGGAAGAGTCTAGATCCGGGGCCAAAGAACATTTTAAGCAACAACAGGAAGTAGTGAAAAGGTGGTTTGATAAGCACAAAGCTGGAACAAAGGAATTTGAAGTGGGATACCTGGTTCTTAAGTGGGATCACCCGCATGATGAGAAGGGGAAGCACACGAAGTTTCAACAATTATGGGTAGGCCCTTTTCAGATTGCAGCAAAACTTGGCCCCTCAACCTACAAATTGCAAGATTTACAGGGGTGGGAAGAGAACTTACCAGTTAATGGTTTAGTTCTCAAACCTTATTTTTCCTTATTTTTGTTTTTGTTTGTACATAAATAAACTGATTTTGATTGTTTGTTTGTTTTATGTTATTTCTGCTTTTTTTCAGTTTAGATTTTGATTGATTTCAAT
The DNA here is from genome assembly GCA_001517045.1 of Pseudotsuga menziesii. Classification (NCBI taxonomy): domain Eukaryota; kingdom Viridiplantae; phylum Streptophyta; class Pinopsida; order Pinales; family Pinaceae; genus Pseudotsuga; species Pseudotsuga menziesii. Next base: position 2,099 of record LPNX010546020.1, on the reverse strand, counting down.
AAAAAGAGGAAAAATTTTGGTTGCAAGGGGGGCATCAGGATTCTGGATTAACTAAAGTCCTTGAGTGTAAGAATGTGTACTATTGTTTTATTTGAACAAATTTCTTCTTGTTCAGTAGTTTTCCTGAATGGCTATGAACACATTGAAGTCCTACTTAATCCTTGTAAAATAAATCAGGATCATAAGGTCTGGAATACTATTTCAAGGCTCCATCCATCTCACATTTAAAAATGTCCTAGGGAGTGACAGCAAAAGGCCCTTGGAAGGAAGCAGGGTAAACAGTATATTATATATAAATGATCCCATGCCAAGAATTGAATGCCAAAAAGGAAAATAAGAGTCAAAAGCTCCTAAGAAAGCAATATGTATCAAAACGAAGTACTGAACTATATGCGTACAAAATTTCCAAAAGTCTTCTCCGTCCATGAGTTGAAATAAATCTCTCACACAAAAGGACACTATGGATAGAGGAGCCTGAATAAAAAAATTAAGAAAGAAAGGCATGTAGGAGGACTCAAATGAAAGGAAAAAAGTCCAAAAGCACAAAAATCAAAAAATGGCATGGGAATGAGGAACAAATGAATATTTCTGTTTACCATATGTTACAATCCTGTGGTGTCCAAGCTGGAAGCTACCTGAAGACAGAGGTAATAAATGAAACTCATATTCCTGGCCTCAAAAGAGTTATCTTGACTTTGAAATCCTGGTTTCCATTTTCCTAATTGGACTATTATCAATTATTTAAAGTACATACAGTTGCCATTTGGGAAATCTAGACATCTAGAAGAATTCAACATGTTGGTTTTATTGTTAAACAGTCTGTTACTTAAGGAAGAAACTGTCCAGAGATCTGGGTTCACCAGGTAGTCGCCAATTGTTGCAGCTGCAACTGTTTCCCAATTTTTTTAAATTTTAGACCCTCCCTTTAAATTTTGTCTTGCTTGGATTTGTTTTGAATTGCTGAACTATGTTGTCTTCTGCTACAAATTTGAATCTTGAGTTTGAGTTGGGGTAAATTGTTTACCATTTTCAGAAATTTGAATGATTATCTTTGTTTGACTTGAACTTGAACTTATGTTTTTTCGCTGTCGGAAGTCTTTTGAATAGTGAATTGCGTCCATAGTTCTCTATCCGGCCGCCCTTGCAGAAGCTAAACAATGAATGATCCAATGGATAGTTTTATTTTATGCCGATTCCTTGGTTTTATTGATCAACTGATTAATTTGCGATGTTTTGTTTTAACACTATCGAAAGACAGTTGAAGTTTGTTTTGGAACTGTAGTCATCTATGCAGCCACCATTTCGGAGGATCAATAATAAAAGTTTTGACGGATTAGGGTTTTCCCATGTCGATTTCATGTTTTATTGTTTTTATTTTCACTATTAGAAAGTTCTACGACTTCGATCGTGATAGGTAATAAATCCAGATTTATTATTATCCATGGCTAATGCATACACTTATATATTACATGTGATGGTTGAGCTTCATCAACCTTTTCACCTTCCTATGTAACTGTTCAGCTAACCATTTATTTATTTATTTACAATATTATAATCCCGATGGATTATATTCTAACAATTCCCCTCTTAATCCGAAGGGGTGTTCGTAAGTCCAAGCATGTTTCTGAATCTTTCAAACTTTTCTCGTCCAAGCGCTTTGGTGAAGATGTCTGCAACTTGATCATTTGTGGAACAATGTCGAAGATGGACTGTCTTGGCCTCTACATGATGTCGAATCAAATGATACTTTTTGTTGATGTGTTTGGTTCGATCATGGAATCTAGGATTCTTAGCCAGCTTGATTGCAGAAGTATTGTCGACCAATAATGGAGTGGAATTTTCTTGTTTTTCTTGCAAATCTTCAAGTATCTTCCTGATCCATACTATTTCTTTCGTTGCTTCAGCTGCAGCCACATATTCTGCTTCTGTTGTTGAATCTACTGGAACTGACTATTTGCATGATATCCATGAGACAGCTGCTGATCCAAGACTCATAATGTATCCAAAAGTTGATACTCATGTCTCCTTATCGCCATCAAAATCTGAGTCTGAGTACCCAATAAGTTTGAAGTCATCCACTTTAGAGTACTTGAGTCCAA
>LPNX010546006.1:3099-24453 GCA_001517045.1 Pseudotsuga menziesii | reverse complement strand
ACGTTGGCTGCTTCCCATTGTGATTGATCAACAATCCAAATTGATACTTGCAAAACAATCTACAATGCTAACTTTGTATGACAAAACAAATTTTTTTCAATGAAATTCTAAGGCAATTTTGAAGGAGACTTAGCTTAGTATGAATTATATGTTTATATAGATTTTGATTAAAAATTTGGGTGGGAAAGACATTAAAGTTTGTAGTTGGAGTGTCATTAATGTTTGAATTCACTCCCGGGTTTTGCTTTAAAGGACCTCGACCGAGCTAATACCTCGGTCGAGGTCTTAAGGGAACCTCGACCGAGGGTTTAATAAACCCTCGGTCGAGGACTTTACAAACCCTCGGTCGAGGTTTCCTTAAGACCTCGACTGAGGTATTTAAATACCTCGGTCGAGGTTCATACCTCGGTCGAGCGCTTAAAAAACAGACTTAGCCCACATTCAAACAAATGAAAAATTTCCTGTGCCTTGCAGAGGTGTAAACCCTGCCATTCCTAGCACATAATTGAGCAGAGTTGATGCCGATAAATTCATCAACGAATCTTCTATCCATTGACGTATCATACACGCATTTTGGCATTCATATGAAATTTATTTTTTAATTACTTCTAAAACTTATACTTAGAAAACCACACTGCAACTTTCAAGCAGCTCAAAGAAAAATCCACAGAGTTAAAAATACACAGCCAAAAAATTCTTAAAAATGCACACATCACATATCGACGTGTCCTCTTCAAAAGGGTATCTTTGGTTTTTCAATTTTTGAAAAAATAGAAAAAAATTCTTTACGTGGACAAATATGTGTTTAAAACGATGCTGAAATCGAATGTGGTCACTTTCGAAAAATAATAAATAATTGTATAATGCGAAAAAAATTAACAAAAAAATATGCACATCACACTACATTTTATGTAGATCATGCTCATATATATATATTTTTTAAAATTATTAATGCAAGATTGAATTACTCTACGTGGACACGAGTCACTTATTAGCTTCTTCAAATTTTTAAGGTCACACAGTTCATTAAATGCAAAAATTCACACATTAAATGACATCGGAATATTTTAAAAAAAATATCACTATGAAGCCAACATAATATTCTACAATTTTGTTTTTTACTGCAAGTCAAAATTCACATGGCATATATGCGTTTTGAGGGCTTCTATCTAGCACATGAGTTAAAAATCAGGTTTTCATCGCCAAATTTGGCCAAAAAGTGTTACCCATCTTCATGGAATCACCCTCATGCAAGGAATGTGTGCTCGAAGGAAGTGATTACTTTCAGCAGACTCTGGGAAAAAGAAGAAGCTCGACTCATAATAAGAGAAGAGAAGATGGGAGCAACTGAGGATCAAGCTCTCACCATCCAAAGAAGATACCTTAAATGATGAGGAATATGAAGGACTCAACTCTTAAAGAACTTCTTATCCATCTTATCATTTGGATAAGAAATGATGCTATTATGAATGAAGAAGATGATGAAGCTGAAGGCTCAAGAAAGAGTCTACCCACGAAACAAATAAAGATAAGTATTCAATTGTCATTTCTATTAATAAAATTAGAGATTACACAAGTGACAACCTCTATTGGCACGTCTATGAACCGAAGAAACTGAGTACCCCACTTGGGCCTCCACCACCTCAATCCTCCATCTCTCGATAGCAAGCTCACAAGAAAATGCAAGCTTGGGAAGAACACAAAGTGCTCCAAAGGTACAAAGGGATGCATAATCATGTATAAGCAAGCTACGACAACAATGGACTATAGTTTTCTTGCTCTTCAATTCCTCTCCTTCAATGTATCCAAGGGGTTCCTTATAGAGTACTCCATAGGGGTAATGGAGGGTCAAATATGAGCGATCTAGAGACATATGGAAGGCCAAGAGACGAGTGGTTCGGACACACATCAAGGAAAAATCCAAAAATATTTGGACTTATGCACACATCCCGATGTACGCGAGTTTGAGGTCAATATCCTCATATATACACGAGAAAGGGATTAAAAGTCGCGTACAGCAAATAACAAGTATTTTTTGGGATGATCTTGGAAACATCAAATGTACACTATTGGTCCATGGGGTCCAAAGAGTCTGCAGAGGGACAGGGAAGGCCGTAAATGTGTGATCAACCATGTGTGGTAAAATCAATTGTAACAACATTCCTTAGTATTAGCCATGAAACTTGGCTAGGGGTGAATGGTCCAGTGGAAGGGAAGTATCTTCTCCTAGACAGCTTGTGACTAGGTGGGGAGATTTCCCCTTACATTATGTGTAGTGTTTATGCATCAAGAATTCCCTTAGTATTAGTCATGTGAACTAGATAGAGGTGAATAACTCAGAGTAGGGTAGTGCCTTCTTCTAGACATTTTGTGACGGGATGGGAAGATTAGTCCTCTGTTGCACACACTATCCTCCTAGAAGTTGAGCATCGATCATTTCCCTAGCATTTTCCATGATACTTGGCTAGGGGTGAGTCAAGTGGGATAGTGCCTTCTCTCGCATACCAAGTGGGGTGGAGAGATTAGTCCCTAAATGCTCAAAGCAAGGTATTTCCTTCTCGTGGACACCCTATGACGGGGTGGAGAGATTGGTCCCTAGATGCTCATCACTTATGTAAGTGCATGGATTTAAAAATGAGATGTGGCTAAGAGACCTTGAAACCATCAACCTGAAGCAATATCTAATCAAACTTTCCTTGAGATGATTCTTTGAAGACAAGTTATGGCATGATGCCTTTGAAGAAACCCAAGATGTGTTCGAGCAGTATGAGTAAGAGAACACCTCCCTCATTGAGTGGGGGTGTTAATGAATGCAACATTAATCAAAACTCCCTAAGACAAGGAGAATGGTGTGACTCTCCCTTGAGAGGGAACTAAGTTGTGTAGTTTTAATGATCCTCCTTGATGGACTGAGTTGAGTTGATCTATTATGCCCCTCAATGGATTGAGTTGAACACGACACTTCTCGATGGATTGAGTTGTGTTATTTCATGATCATCCTCGATGGATTGAGTTGAGTTGATCTATTGTGCTCCTCACTGAACTGAATTGAGCAAGACACTTCTTAATAGATTGATTTGTGTAGTTTCATGATGCTCCTTGGCAGAATGCAAGTTGAGTTTATCTATTATGCTCCTCAACGGACTGAGTTGAGCATGATGCTCCTCGATGGACTTAGTTGAGAGCGATTCTTCTCGATGAACTGAGTTGTGTTGAAGACCTTTCTTATGATGACAAGATGATCAAGAAGAGCCTTGATGCAAAGATGAAATCCATATATGTTTTAGAGTGATGATACCTCCCTAGCTAAGAGGGAGTGTTGGTGTTTGTAGTGTCAGAGGTCTCATCCTTGAGTAGACCCAAAGAAGAAATAATAATTAATAATTAATATATATTAAATGTGCAAGTAAACCCCAACAAATGTGGAAATGTCAATCAACAATCAAGTATAAATAGAGAGGACTGCTTTCTCATTCTCACACCAAGAAATTCACTCAGTCATCTGATCAAGTGCACAACTAATGAAGAGAAGGATGAAAGCTACAACAAGAAGACTATTTTTTGAGGTTTGATATCTTGGGGATCATTCTTATATCTGGATGTGCTTGTATCTTGAACTGATTCTCTCATAATAAATGTTGTTGGGTTTTCTTCCCTGATGTAGAAGGGTTTCCCAGGATAAATCTTCACGTCTCTTTGTTTATGTGCATAATTATTCTTTCAGTGATCTTTAATTGAAATATACTACCGCTATATTAAAATCCAACATCTAGTATATCACATCCTTATAACCATGAAGTGAATCTTGGAGGAAGTTAACATAACCTAATTCTTTCCAATGACTTAAGTCAATTAATACAAGGTTAAATTGGTTCTAGTATATCCTAGCTTCATATCCATGAAGTGAATCTTGGAAAAAGTTCAACAAAACCTTGTTTCGCCAAAGACTTATTTTGTTTGGATGACTTTATAGAGGATGATTATGGTAATGAAAGCTCATGTGACTTCCAACTTCAACCTCAACTGCTATATCTAAACTCCCCATTAGCCCTCTTGAATCATTCAACAGGATGAAAGCGGACATCTCTTAACCATTCATAAAGCGTCGTCCTTACTACTCTTTTGCAAATAAACTAACACTGCATATATAACCCCTTTATAACAATAAGTTTTCCCAGATCCAATTCCAAAGGCCGAAACTACTCAATTTGTAAATCTCCAACTCAAGCGTTGAAGACTTGGGATTACTACAATCTCATTTTTCCATAAAAACATGAAAGGAAAAATTTCAATGCTTCAATTTTGATTCAAATTTTGAGAAATTAAACTAGTTCACAATTAGTGTTGAAAATATGTGATATTCTTGTATATCCATAGTCACACTAGTGATAGCATGAAGATTACAACGTTCCCCTTAAATTTAAACAAAGAAACCCAAACTAGGCATTGTGTTTTAACAATTTGGTCAAACTCTTGTGAATGGCATTAGAAATATTCTCCAAATTCATATATCGTCCATGTTTATACAAATTCCAATGAGAAAGACATGTATCGTAACAATAATTGTTGGAATTATATCAAATCCTTATATTCTTATATATCCATAATTTTTAATTGCACTATATATACAGGAAGACGATAGTGATACACTTGGTGCCTAAAGAAGGTAGTGTTTTAATTATTTAGTCAAACCCTTGTAAACAACATTGAGATTATTTTGTGAATTTGCATGTCATGTGTGTTTATATGATTTCTTTGAATGACAAAGAGAAACATGTAAACTAAGAAGACACATGTAAAGGAGAAGCAATTAAGCTTTGGAAAAAATAAATTTATGAGCTAGAAATCAGCTATACTCGGGACAAGAATATGTATCTGTTATTGACTGTGTAAATTGAAGAGCAAGTTTTGGTTTCTCACAACCTAGGAAAGATGGAAATAATCGATTATAGGGTACATAATGGCGGGAACGATGATTTTATCGATAATTGATACCAATATTCTCATTTTTATAAAGTTATGTTAAAATATGTATTTGTCAATATTTTTTTGGAAAATCATGTTGACATTGTATTAGCGGATAGATCTTGAATTGACCATTTTTATCAATGGAAAGAAGGATTTAAATATATTAAGAAAAAAACAAAAAACAAATATACCTTTAACTTTAACCTTACCTGATTGTGAATTGCTATTACTCGTGTCCACTCTTTGCCACCCTGCCACGCGTTTGTTGATTGCGAATTGCTATTAGGCATGTCTACTGTAGTGTCTTCCTACCATGCATTTGCTATTGCTTGGCATGCAAGTATAATCATACTGTCAAATGTTTTGTCCTTCTGCCATGGATTTTCTATTGCTTGGCAAGTAAAATTAGGTTTTGCACAATTCTATCCTCTATAATCGATGTTTTCTAGTGCTTCCTACCATCTTTCCTAGGTTGTGATAAATCGAAACTTGATCTACAATTCTACACAGTCAATAATGCACACATCTTCTTGTCTCAAGTATAGGTGATTTTCGGCTCATAAATTTCTTTTTTCCAAAGCTTAATTGCTTCTCCTTTACAAGTAGGCTTACTTTACATGTCTCTATCTTTGTCATTCGAAGCAATCATATAAACATGTATGACATGCAAATTCACAAAAGAATCCCAATGTCGTTTACAAGTAGTTAATACACTACTTGTTTTAGGCACCAAGTTTATCAGTGTGGTGTTCATGTATACATAGTGTAACTGCCAATTATGGATATATAAGAATATAAGAATTTGAAATAATTCCAACACTCAATGTTTCAATAAATGTGTCTTTTTCATTGGGAATTGTATAAACAAGCATGAGATATGAATTTGCAGATGATTCCAATGCCATTCACAGTAGTTTTACCGGTAGCAGATCAAAATGAACAATGGTTTAAATTTTTATTACATTTTGATGGTGGGAGTTACAAACCTATGGAGCATAGACTCTATGTAAAACAAAAAGTGATCAGAAGAACCCTTGAAGGTTCATAAATTCAGTCCAGAGTCACAATTAGAGACATTCCTCTAGACTTTAAAGTTTAATCTAAATTTAGAGGAGAATTTATTTGTGAATCAAATCCCCTGTTCCAAGGATCGGACGTGGAACGCTGTTTCAGTCCCTTTTTATATCCTCCAAGTACGCCAGAAGATTCACCGCCGCCTGAAGATGCTCAGGGATATGCGTCATCTGATGATGATGACATATGGGAATATTTACAAGGCCGAGATCCCTATGATTGAAAGCATGGTGGGCCTTTGAAGACTGAGTGGGCCAGTTTTGCCCCACACTGTTTCCGCCATGGGTCGGATAAAGACTCAACAGTTGTAAAGTAGATTCTTAGGTACTACCGTGGGCCAGTATAGCTCCACTTTGTTTTGTCGGAGTCAGTCCGTTAAAGAAATGATTCCGGGTCCCCGTAATGCCTCAGGCTAATTAAGGGATGAGATAACGACAAGGGTTGTCCCCACTTTTCACCCCGGTTGATTCCTCTTTAACCTATGTCTGTCATTTTTGGTAATCGGATCTTCTTTATGACTGGATAGTGCCAGTTTCTTTCCATCGGTTCACATGCTAAGACTTGTATAAATAAGACCTCTCGGGCTCATTAGAAGCACGGAGAGTTTAGGGAGTAAGTCTAGTGAGTCGTGTATTGAGCAAGTAGTCCGCTCTGCACTTTAGTCTCGAGTCTGTAATTCGAGGATTATGCTCTGCGTCTTGGGTTCGTCCTACAAGAACGCATCAGAAACTCTAGTGTGGTAGAGTCTGTAAACAAAGCAAAGTATGCTCTGCAAGTTGGCTCTCGAGCTATAACATTGCAACAGAAACGCTCTGGTGTTTTATAAGTTTGAGTCTGTAACTCAGAACGTATGCTCTGCAAGTTGGATATTAAGCTATAACATTGCATCAAAAGTTCTGATAAGTGTTGTAAAAGCAGTGACGACCTTCACTATCCGAAGGAAATCTGCAAGTCTGTAATGTATATCTCGACTGTAATAACAATCATATTATCTGTTTGCATTCTATTAATAGCTGTGTTAAGTAAGTTAATTCTGAGAGAGTTGAGAGATGTCATTGCTGTAAGTACAAACTGAATTAAAATAAGAGTGAGAGAGAGATCCTGGAGCAAGTGGTATCAGAGCCAGATTAGACCTTGATGCAAGGAGACCAGTCAGATAATAGTTGCCGTGAAAACTTTGAATGTATGCTAAGGGATAGAGAACTCATTTGGAATCTCTACTGCAATCTGTATAGCAAATACAACTAAGTTTCTGCACCTGAATCTGTTCGCTTTATATTGTTGGCAGAGTATGGCAAATTGTATTGTTTAGTAGGCAAGTTTATGCTTGTTGAGTGATCGTTGGAATCCAAGAAACTAAAAGAGTGGTCATTGATAGAGGGTAGTAAGCCGAAGACAGGCGTTGTAAATCCCATCTTAGATCCGACCAGTAGTGAGACTAAGTTTCTGTTAAAATGGACCCTTCGATGGACAGTACTTCTCACACCCGCCTAGACTGTCAGCAATCTAAAGATGGAACAGTTGCTCTTGCAGAGCGACGCTCATCCTTCACTGCAGAATGCAACACATCTAATTCTACCATAATTCATATAGATGAATGTAATCCCTCTACTGATTGGAAATTACCGAAAATCCTTCCTCAAGATGTCTATAAATTAAAATTTTGGGAATACCTTGTAGCAACTCATCTTAAAGTTTCATCAGTAGACATAGCTTTCACTGATTCCAATGACCCAGTTCACATCAATTTACTCGACAGAGCTCAAATTGACTGGGCAAAGAAAGCTGGTTTTAAGTATGCACATTTGGGTGATATTCGTTTAGGTCTTAGTCCTTTAGTTAGACCTTATCTAAATGTTTCCTCTCTGTGTGTTGCTGTGGACACTCGTCATAAAATTTTTTCTAATGCTATAATTGGGGGATTCTCCGCCCCTCTTCATGATGGTCCCGCATTCGGAACCATATTTCCAAAGTATAGTGTCAGTCTAGATGACCCCCACATCTATGACCTCCTAAAAGCCTATATCCTTCCTCAGGGATTCGAGATGATGCATGGTTCACGCATTATCCAGTTAAAAGCCGCTGTCTGTGTTCGTTTTGGCAATGAAACCCTTCCCCCGCTCCATACCCATGTTAATCAGAGTTCGCATTTACTCAGCGTGGTGGAACGTGATAGGTCACAAAAAGCTCAACCTATTCTATTTGATTGGACCGGCATAAAATATCCCCAGCAATGGGAAATCAAATATGATGAGCTTAGAAATGCAGAAGCCTTGAAAACCTCTCTGACAAACCAACCTATAAGATTTGACAGACAGTCCAGTTCCTTCAAAATCTCGAATGTTACTCCTTTTCCTCACTTCTCTCTTCCTCTAAACAGATCTTCTTCAGTTTAATGTATATCTTGACTGTAATAACAATCATATTATCTGTTTGCATTCTATTAATAGCTGTGTTAAGTAAGTTAATTCTGAGAGAGTTGAGAGATGTCATTGCTGTAAGTACAAACTAAATTAAAATAAGAGTGAGAGAGAGATCCTGGAGCAAGTGGTATCAGAGCCAGATTAGACCTTGATGCAAGGAGACTAGTCAGATAATAGTTGCCGTGAAAACTTTGAATGTATGCTAAGGGATAGAGAACTCATTTGGAATCTCTACTGCAATTTGTATAGCAAATACAAGTAAGTTTCTGCACCTGAATCTATTCGCTTTATATTGTTGGCAGAGTATGGCAAATTGTATTGTTTAGTAGGCAAGTTTATGCTTGTTGAGTGATCGTTGGAATCCAAGAAACTAAAAGAGTGGTCGTTGATAGAGGGTAGTAAGCCGAAGACAGGCGTTGTAAATCCCGTCTTAGATCCGACCAGTAGTGAGACTAAGTTTCTGTTAAAATGGACCCTTCGATGGACAGTACTTCTCACACCCGCCTAGACTGTCAGCAGTCTAAAGATGGAACAGCTGCTCTTGCAGAGCGACGCTCATCCTTCATTGCAAAATGCAACACATCTAATTCTACCATAATTCATATAGATGAATGTAATCCCTCTACTGATTGGAAATTACCGAAAATCCTTCCTCAAGATGTCTATAAATTAAAATTTTGGGAATACCTTGCAGCAACTCATCTTAAAGTTTCATCAGTAGACATAGCTTTCACTGATTCCGATGACCCAGTTCACATCAATTTACTTGACAGAGCTCAAATTGACTGGGCAAAGAAAGCTGGTTTTAAGTATGCACATTTGGGTGATATTCGTTTAGGTCTTAGTCCTTTAGTTAGACCTTATCTAAATGTTTCCTCTCTGTGTGTCGCTGTGGACACTCGTCATAAACATTTTGCTAATGCTATAATTGGGGGATTCTCCGCCCCTCTTCATGATGGTCCCGCATTCGGAACCATATTTCCAAAGTATAGTGTCAGTCTAGATGATCCCCACATCTATGACCTCCTAAAATCCTATATCCTTCCTCAGGGATTCGAGATGATGCATGGTTCACGCATTATCCAGTTAAAAGCCGCTGTCTATGTTCATTTTGGCAACGACACCCTTCCCCTGCTCCATACACATGTTAATCAGAGTTCGCATTTGCTCAGCGTGGTGGAATGTGATAGGTCACAAAAAGCTCAACCTGTTCTATTTGATTGGACCGGCATAAAATATCCCCAGCAACGGGAAATCAAATATGATGAGATTAGAAATGCAGAAGCCTTGAAAACCTCTCTGACAAACCAACCTATCAGATTTGACAGACAGTCCAGTTCCTTCAAAATCCCAAATGTTACTCCTTTTCCTCACTTCTCTCTTCCTCTAAACAGATCATCTTCGGTTTCCTCTTCCATTGAAAGAATATTATCTCCTACTCCATCGACAGAAGAAAATAAACCCAATGAGTCTTTTACAGGCCTGCATGACACAGAACACCGAGTTCAGCACTCTAATTGTCCAGCCTATAGAAAAACTTTGCAGCATATTCATCATCATAGAAATACTCCTCGCCTTGGGATGTTTAGCCCACCAAGAGAAAAGGATGCTTTTGAAGCAGAATTTCAAGGTCGGAAGTCCTTCTTCCTAGGAAGAAATCTTCCATCTACCCCGTTTCGCCAATTCACTCCTGATGGTTTGAAGAAACAAGAATTCTTACCCTTTAATTCATCCGGACCAGAAGATACGGTTTCAGATGAAGTAAAGCTAATGAATTGGGGTAACAAGCAGCTCTCTTTAACTGCCTAGAACCTTGACAACATAGCTCAAGATATCCTGCAAATCAAAGCCACTGTGTTAGAAGAAAAAGAAAGGATATCTATGGTAGAAACAAAGCTTGAGTTAGTAAATCATTTGCTAGCTGACTCAGAAGAAATTAAACAAGCTGTTTCTAAAGCTGCAGAGAAGATAGAGCTTAGGCTACAGAAAATTGATGAAATGATTTCTATTACAACAAGCCTAAGAGCAAAGACTCCCAAACCAAGCCCAGCTGTTATAGCTTTAGCTACCCAAGGATATAAGAGAAAAGATTCTGCGAAATCTTTAGAAAGAAGTCTATCCTTTGGAATGCTTGGTATAAATAATGGAGAACAAGAAGATACAAGACCAAAATTTGATTATGGTCATTCAGAAAGACAGTTCAGAACTGTCCAAAGATATTTGTCTGTTTTCAAAACTTTCAAGCCTGCTCTCTCGCCTACTTATCTGAATATGATGACTGGTTTCTAGTCCAGAGCAGAGTCGTCTAAAACCAGGACTCCTAAGCAAGAACGAGAAGAATATATGACTCCTGTAACAGAACCACCTAGAATTCCTTCTTCATTCAGCACCAATTCTTATAATGTATATCTCAATTGTAATAACAATCATATTATCTGTTTGCATTCTATTAATAGCTGTGTTAAGTAAGTTAATTCTGAGAGAGTTGAGAGATGTCATTGCTGTAAGTACAAACTGAATTAAAATAAGAGTGAGAGAGAGATCCTGGAGCAAGTGGAAGAGGAAACTGAAGAAGATCTGTTTAGAGGAAGAGAGAAATGAGGAAAAAGAGTAACATTCAGGATTTTGAAGGAACTGGACTGTCTGTCAAATCTGATAGGTTGGTTTGTCAGAGAGGTTTTCAAGGCTTCTGCATTTCTAAGTTCATCATATTTGATTTCCCATTGCTGGGGATATTTTATGCCGGTCCAATCAAATAGAACAGGTTGAGCTTTTTGTGACCTATCACGTTCCACCACGGTGAGCAAATGCGAACTTTGATTAACATGGGTACGGAGCGGGGAAAGGGTGTCATTGCCAAAACGAACACAGACAGCGGATTTTAACTGGATAATGCGTGAACCATGCATCATCTCGAATCCCTGAGGAAGGATATAGGCTTTTAGGAGGTCATAGATGTGGGGATCATCTAGACTGACACTATACTTTGGAAATATGGTTCCGAATGCGGGACCATCATGAAGAGGGGCGGAGAATCCCCCGATTATAGCATTAGAAAAATGTTTATGACGAGTGTCCACAGCGACACACAGAGAGGAAACATTTAGATAAGGTCTAACTAAAGGACTAAGACCTAAACGGATAGCACCCAAATGTGCATACTTAAAACCAGCTTTCTTTGCCCAGTCAATTTGAGCTCTGTCGAGTAAATTGATGTGAACTGGGTCATCGGAATCAGTGAAAGCTATGTCTACTGATGAAACTTTAAGATGAGTTGCTGCAAGGTATTCCCAAAATTTTAATTTATAGACATCTTGAGGAAGGATTTTCGGTAATTTCCAATCAGCAGAGGGATTACATTCATCTATATGAATTATGGTAGAATCATATGTGCTGCATTCTGCAGTGAAGGATGAGCGTCGCTCTGCAAGAGCAACTGTCCCATCTTCAGACTGCTAACAGTCTAGGCGGGTGTGAGCAGTACTGTCCATCGAAGGGTCCATTTTAACAGAAACTTAGTCTCACTACTGGTCGGATCTAAGATGGGATTTACAACGCCTATCTTCGGCTTACTACCCTCTATCAATGACCACTCTTTTAGTTTCTTGGATTCCAATGATCACTCAACAAGCATAAACTTGCCTACTGAACAATACAATTTTCCATACTCTGCCAACAATATAAAGCGAACAGATTCAGGTGCAGAAACTTACTTGTATTTGCTATACATATTGCAGTAGAGATTCCAACTAAGTTCTCTATCCCTTAGCATACATTCAAAGTTTTCACGACAACTATTATCTGACTGGTCTCCTTGCATCAAGGTCTAATCTGGCTCTGATACCACTTGCTCCAGGATCTCTCTCTCACTCTTATTTTAATTCAATTTGTACTTACAACAATGACATCTCTCAACTCTCTCAGAATTAACTTACTTAACACAGCTATTAATAGAATGCAAACAGATAATATGATTGTTATTACAGTCGAGATATACATTACAAACTTGCAGATTTCCTTCGGATAGCGAAGGTCATCACTGCTTTTACAACACTTATCAGAACTTTTGATGCAATGTTATAGCTTAATATCCAACTTGCAGAGCATATGTTCTGAGTTACAGACTCAAACTTATAAAATACCAGAGCATTTCTGTTGCAATGTTATAGCTCGAGAGCCAACTTGCAAAGCATACTTTGCTTTGTTTACAGACTCTTTACAGACTCTACCACACTAGATTTTCTGATGTGTTCTTGTAGGACGAACCCAAGACGCAGAGCATAATCCTTGAATTACAGACTCGAGACTAAAGTGCAGAGCGGACTACTTGCTCAATACACGACTCACTAGACTTACTCCCCAAACTCTCCGTGCTTCTAATGAGCCCGAGAGGTCTTATTTATACAAATCTTAGTAGGTGAACTGGTGGAAAGAAACTGGCACTATCCAGTCATAAATAAGATCCGGTTACCAAAACTGATAGAAAAAGGTTAAAGAGGAATCAACCGGGGCGACAAGTGGGGACAACCCTTGTCATTATCTCGTCCCTTAATTAGTCTGAGGCATTACGGGGACCCGGAATTATTTATTTAATGGAATGACTCCGACAAAACAAAGTGGAGCTATACTGGCCCACGGCAGTACCTAAGAATCTACTTTACAACTGTGGAGTCTTTATCCGACCCACAGCGGAAACAGTGTGGGGAAAAACTGGCCCACTCAGTCTCTAAAGGCCCACCATGCTTTCAATCATAGGGATCTCGGCCTTGTAAATATTCCCATATGTCATCATCATCAGATGACGCATATCCCTGAGCATCTTCAGGCGGCGGTGAAGCTTCCGACGTACTTGGAGGATATAAAAAGGGACTGAAACAGCGTTCCACGTCCGATCCTTGGAACAGGGGATTTGATTCACAAATAAATTCTCCTCTAAATTTAGATTCAACTTTAAAGTCTAGAGGAATGTCTCTAATTGTGACTCTGGACTGAATTTCTGAACCTTCAAGGGTTCTTCTGATCACTTTTTGTTTTACATAGAGTCTAGGCTCCAGAGGTTTGTAACTCCCACCATCAAAATGTAATAAACATTTAAACCATTGTTCATTTTGATCTGCTACCTTTAAGTCAGCTTTCAGATGCAAGATGAAATTAGCGCGCCTATTCTCCCAGTCAATTCTGGGACAGAATTTATCCAAAAGAACATCAGTCCAACCATACCAGCTAGTATTTCCTCTGAGATTAGTCGGGTCTGCACAAATAATGACCTTAACATTCTCTCTGCAACTTTGTAGAATGAGGTTATAGGATGCCCAGGTAAGGTGACCATGGTCGATATCTATATACCACAGCTGTTCATTGTCTTCGAAGTCTACCCAGACTTCTCTGCAATCATGGAGCTTAGCTGTAGCGTCTGCGAAGATGAAAAATGCTTCCTTCTCCCATCTTTCTAATATGTCCAGCTTTAAAGGAGAAGACTGGATATTTTTTATCATTGTCAACTGTAGGAATCTCTTTGCTTCGTCAGTAGAAGCATACTCGAGGGTTTGGATTCTGACATCTCTGGGAAGAGAGCCATCCCATGGAAGGATGAAGAGTCCTTCTTTCTGCAACAATTCTTCATGAGTGGCTGGAGCTTTTCCTTTGTCTTTCTTTTCTGGTTCAGGCTCCTGGTGTCTGGAACTAGATTCTCTTGGCGTAAACATATTCAATGCTGGGGGCTCTTGTGCTGATTCTTTGGTCAGCATATCAGCCAAACAGTTTAAGTATCCAAGTTTATATACAATTTCATAATCAAAATTTGACAACCATATAAACCATTTGAGAATACGACTGTAATTTTCAGCCATTACATTTTCATTTTTAAGCATACCAGGCATTATCTTTAAATCTGTCCTAATAATGAATTTAACAGGTTTTAGGAACAAAATAAAATGCATTATTGTCTTCTTGACAACAAGTTTCTCTTTGTGGCTTGATGGATAATTTAATTCAGCATTCTTGAAAGAACCAGAGCCATATCCACAGATGAATTCTCTTTTATCCAATGCTTCAATCAACACTCCTCCCCATGTATGAGAAGAGGCGTCTGTCTCTATTATCAGGCTTCCCTTTCCTATTGGCAGGGATAAAGATGGTAGCTGTAAAACTTTCTCTTTGATCCTTTTCACTGCTTCTGTCATGGCAACTGAACATTGTGGCGGATGTTTCTTTAATCTCTGTTGAAGTATAACAATGTCTGCAGGCTGTCCTTTGTAAAACGGCCTGATGTAATTCAAAGGTCCTAAAAATCTTTGAAGCTGGGTATTTTCTTGTATTTGATCAGGAAACTTATAAAAACACTGGAGAACATGTTTCTGTAATACTACGATACCTTTCTGGATCTTGAGTCCTAAGAACTCAATCTCTGTCTTTCCAATTTCCATCTTTGACTGCGATAGAACTAACCCATGTTGGAAAACCAATTCATAGAACTTTTGCAGGTGCTTCAGATGTTCCTGCAAACTGTGAGAACAAATCAAAATATCTTCTATGAATACTAGTGCCCATTGGAAGTCACGGAAGATGTCTTCCATTCTTTTTTGGAATTCTGATGGAGTGTTGTTAATTCCAAACGGTAGTACCTTCCACTGGTACTGGCCATGAGGCACTATGAAAGATATTTTAAATCTATCTTTAGCACAGATTCCTATCTAATAAAAACCTGATTTCAAATCAAACTTACTAAAGATAGTGCAACCTGCAATCCTCTGCAGCAGGCTGGCTTTGTCGGGAAGAGGGTACCTGACTTTCTGTAGAACTGCATTCATCGGTTTGTAATTGACCACAAGTCTAGGATTACCTCTCTTTTGATCATAGTGCTTATTCACAACAAAAGCACGACATGCCCACGGACTCTTAGAAGGTTCAATGAGACCTTTATTCATAAGATCTACAACTTCTTTTGCACAGAAGTCTCTTTCTGAGGGAGTCATGATCCTAGCTGAGGCTTTCATGGGCCTAATCTTCTGGAGAGGATCATAAGGAAGGGACACGAAGTATTTTTCTCTTGTCCAAAAGGCATTTGGACTTTGTGAGCAACATTCTTTTATCATCTTCTCAGAAATATCTTTCAATAATTTCTCACCATGGACGTCTGAGTAAGCTATGGATCTTTCCATCTTAGCTAATCTAGGCATTGACTGGTTTTGGCCAGTATTACCTTCTATCTCTTTGCACCTCTTGTTTGCATGGAAATATAATGGAAGAGTGACTTTCTTATTATTTATATGACAAGTAAAAGTCATCTTCTGATGGTCAAAATAATAAGGACTGACTCTATGCAGAAAGTCAGATCCAAGCAGGCAATCATCACTAAGCTCATCTAAACGATAAAATGTTAATTTGCTCTGAGCTTTACCAAGCATGATAGGAACAATTTCAGCTTTGGCATTTATAGGGACATATGTACCTTGAATAGCAACACCTCGTCCAGAAGCTTTTTCCCAATAATAATGTGGCAAGGCTGATCCTTTTGCCAGATTCACCTGGCACCCTGAGTCAAGCATACAACTTAACTTGTATGGCTTATATTCGTCAAGAGTGAACTGAACTTCTATATATAGTTTCGGTCCTGACATCAAATAGAGATTTGGATCAGTATGCAAAACTGCAGGTACTACTGGTTCTTCAGATTCTTCTTCAATAGCTACTTCACAGAACTTTCTAATTTCTTCATCTGAAGATTGCTCTAGTTCAGCTTCTAGGATCTTGACATGATATTTGAGTTCACTGATCTCTGTACATAATTTCTTGACTTCATTCTGCTTTTCTTTGATCAGTGCTTTTAGCTGTGCTTTTATATCATTTCTGTAGCTTTGCCTTTCTGTGTGCTTCTTCGGATATTCCCTATATAGCTCTGTAGGCTTATAGGTATGTATTATCATCTCTGGGGAATCAAAAAGCTTCAATTTTCCTTTGCATTTATCTTGCTGTAACTGACTCAGCAAGAGTGCTTGTTCTTCTCTCAGTTGTTCTCTGATTTGATATTGATAGGGTTCAGTTTCTGAGAGGGCTAGCTCAATGGATGCTAGCTTCTTTTCTATGGATTGCTGCTGTTTGAAGGAAAGCATATACAATGAAAAATCAAAATCAGGAGGCTCAAACCCCCCCAAATTTGGGACATCTTCGAAGGAAGAGGAAGAAGAGGAAGAGTCGGAATCCGAAGAGGGATCAAATTTGTGTAAAGTAGGAGGATCTTCAGAGTCTGAATCATCTGAAGAATCAGAGGGAATGTATAGAAAATCACCAGAGGGCTGCTCACCCTCAGGAGCAGGATCCCACCATTCAGGTTGGATGGAATCACAGAAGGCTGCAAGCCGAGGCTTGGACTTCTTCTTGGGGCACTTGTCGCCCAATGGCCTTTAGAGCCACTCAGAAAATAAGATTCTTTGTCTGCAGGTTTTTTTCATTTCTTAATAAACTTTCTTCTTTCTGATGCTTTAGCTGGAGGTCTAAAGCGCTTGCCGTATTTCCACCTTTTCTTGTATTGCAGTGGCTTATTAGGATAATGATAGCGGGGCTCACTGCTATAGAAACCTTTCTTATGTGACTTCTTCTATTTACACTTGCATCCGCCATGCAGATGACCACGATTATGCTCTCCACAACCCCAATCTGGAAGATTTGCTACATTTTTACAGAACGACGGGGTGAACATGTCTTGATGCCGCTTAAAATCTTTATCTACCCTTTTAGCCAAGCAGTGCTCTTGCCAGGTTTCGATGAAATGCTGATGTAGCTGGGCAAGTGACAGATGCTGATAATTTATATTCTTATCTTTCATTTCTTTTTCGACAGCATCCGGGACATGACCTGGGTAACTACGCAGGTAATGTTTAAAATATGCTGGATCATTGGCTTTACCAGCACGGATAAGTAACCTTTGCATATAGCAAAATTATTCTTCTGCTTGGGACAGATTGCATAATCTGGCGGACATGTATAAGGAAGCTAAATGATCGGCGTCACTTTCATCATCTCCTCCATGAAATTGCTTACCAAGAGCTCTCAACATCTGTTGGTTGGCATCATCAGCATTCATGATTTCATCTCTGGATCTTTGAGAAATCCATCGCCACCATTCATTGGCGAGACTTGATAATCCTGCAACTATTAAAGTTGCTAGGTGCTGTCTTGTGACAGTAGGGTCTTGGGATTTTTTGTCTAATGTCCAATGAAAAAGGAGATTTAAGGCATCATGGATAACTTCTCTGGGCTGACAATCAATATTGAGCACAGGTTGCTCTGGCATCTGAGAGATGATATTATTATAAGAATTGGTGCTGAATGAAGAAGGAATTCTAGGTGGTTCTATTACAGGAGTCATATATTCTTCTAGTTCTTGCTTAGGAGTCCTGGTTTCAGACGACTCTGCTCTGGACTGGAAACCAGTCATCATATTTAGATAAGTAGGCGAGAGAGCAGGCTTGAAAGTTTTGAAAACAGACAAATATCTTTGGACAATTCTGAACTGTCTTTCTGAATGACCATAATCAAATTCTGGTCTTGTATCTTTTTGTTCTCCATTATTTATACCAAGCATTCCAAAGGATAGACTTCTTTCTAAAGATTTCGCAGAATCTTTTCTCTTATATACTTGGGTAGCTAAAGCTATAATAGCTGGGCTTGGTTTGGGAGTCTTTGATCTTAGGCTTGTTGTAATAGAAATCATTTCATCAATTTTCTGTAGCCTAAGCTCTGTCTTCTTTGCAGCTTTAGAAACAGCTTGTTTAATTTCTTCTGAGTCAGCTAGCAAATGATTTACTAACTCAAGCTTTGTTTCTACCATAGATATCCTTTCTTTTTCTTCTAACACAGTGGCTTTGATTTGCAGGATATCTTGAGCTATGTTGTCAAGGTTCTGGGCAGTTAAAGAGAGCTGCTTGTTGAAAATCTAGCTATGTTGAAAATCTAGCTGGAGTTAGCTTTCATCCTTAAATCATTGCATGGTGAGTGAAATCTAAAGTGTGTAAGATTTCATAGTGTATTTTTCCATCTAGCACAACCACATTGTCATCAATCACAATGCACCATGATGGAAATCTAGCTGGAGTTAGCTTTCATTCTTAAAACATTGGATGGTGAGTAAAGCTAATGTCTGTTATCCTTCATAACATAATTTTCCATCTAATACAGCCACATTGTCATCAAATACATTACACCGTGATGGAAACCTAACTGGAGTTAGCTTTCCTTCTAACAACATGGAACTATAAGGGAAAGCTTATGTGTGTTAGTTCATTACACCATGATGGAAATCTAGCTAGAGTTAGCGTTCATTTTAACAACATGGCATGATGAGTGAAAGATAATGTGTATTAGCTTTCATAAGGTAGTTTTCCATGTAAAACAATCACATTGTGTTGTGTTGGAAATCTAGCTGAAGTTAGCTTTCATCCTTAAATCGTTGCACGGTGAGTGAAATATAATGTGTAAGCTTTCATAGTGTAGTTTTCCATCTAGCACAATCACAATGCACCATGATGGAAATCTAGCTAGAGTTAGCTTTTGTTCTTAAAACATTGCCTGTTGAGTAAAAGCAAATGTATGTTAGCTTTCATAAGGTGGTTTTCCATTTAACACTGCCAAATTGTCATCAAATACATTACACCATGATGAAAATCTAGCTGGAGTTAGCTTTCCTTCTAACATGACACTATGAGTGAAAGCTTATGTGTGTTAGCTCATTACACCATTATGAAAATCTAGCTACAGTTAGTTTTCTTTTTAACAACATGGAACGATGAGTGAACTTATCATTACCAAGTGGTTTTGTCATTATGTCAATAGTTTTCTCTGTTGTAGGACAATAATAAATGCAAATGTCTTGATTATCAACCAAATATCTGATGTAATTGTGATGAACTTTAATATGCTTAGTTATGGCATGATAGACTGAATTTTTCGCCATTTTGAGAGCACTCTGATTGTCGCAGAAAAGTGAGGTTAGCACTGGTTGGTCGAGTTGAAGAAGGATCAATATTCTTCGTAACCACATTTCCTCACAACCTGTACTAAAGTCTGCTTGATATTTTATGTCAATGGAGGATAAGGAAACTGTAGGTTGTAGCTTACTTTGCCATGAAATTGCCTACCAAAACCAAGAGTGAACACATAACCCATTTTTGACTTCCTTATATCAACTGATCCATCCCAATTGAAATCAATATCCTCTACTATCATGGATTCAAGAGATCTCTGATATAGAATGCCAAAGTCAAGGGTCCCTTTGAATATTGACGGACTCATTTTTCAACTTGCCAATGTAACTCTTTAGGATTAGACATGAATTGAGAAAGAGACAAAGCACTGTGAAACATAGATCCGATTGGGTGGTAGCCAGACAAATCAAACTACCAACCAATTTCCAATACAATGACTCGTTGACTAGTGGTGAGTCCGTGTAAGTTGAGAGTTTTATGCCAAGTTCCATAGGTGTAGATGTAGGATTACATTTAGTCATTCTGAATTTTTTTAAGAGTGCTTTGGCATACTTGACTTGTGATAAAAAGATAGTGTGCTTAGATTGCAAAAATTCTAAACCTAAACAATAATGAAGCAGGATTTAATCAGTAATTTAAAAATTAGATCAAATATCAAATTTCACCTATTGAATCTTGTTGGCACTGATTTTCGTGATGGCAAGACCATCAACATAGATAAAATAATATCAATATATCATCGTCATTGTTTTTGACGTAGCAAGTGGGTTCATAATAGGTTTATCTAATTCTAGAATCTCTAAGGTATTGATCAAGTTTGAAATACCAGGCTTAAGGAGCCTGCTTGAGTCCATACAAAGACTTTACCATCCATACAAGGACTTTACCAACCAACAAACCAGATGTTTCTTTCCAAAAAAATGAAACCCTTGCGGTTACATCAAGGCACTTTTAACATCCATTTGTATATCTTCCATCCAGAATGAGTAGAAATGGAGATAACTAGTCGAAAAGTTACCATTTTTCGTTGGGGGAAAATGTTTCTTCACTGTCTACCCCTTCATCTTGTGCATATCCTTTGGAGACAAGACAAGCTTTGTATTTGTCCAAACAACCATCTGATTTATATTTGACATTAAAAATCCATTTTCAACCAATTACTTTCTTACCTAGAGGCAATGTCGACAACACCCAAGTCTTGTTTTTCATCTATGCATCATATTTCACTTTTATGGAAGCCTCCATTTCAAGTTTTCCCTTGGAATCTTCAAATGTGCTAGGTTCAAATACTTGGAACAAAAACAACAAAAGTTAGACAAAAATTTACCTGCTCACTTCCTTGCACAATTTGTTGCCTCAATCGTGTAGTCTGTCCTTCTAGTGCCTTTGGCAACTCATCTTCTCAATATCCTTCCATCATGGTATAATACCACTTCCATTTCCTTTGTTGGCCCTCCTGATCTTGCTATGAAAATCAAGAATCCCTCTCTATTGTGAAGCTTGAGAATCCCCCTCTTCTTCACCAAACCCCTCCTTGGAACTTGACTCCTCTAATGTTTCCGACTCCGAGTCCTATATGATTTCAACACCAGAACTTGTTCTTGAATGAGCAAAAATTTCCCATACACTACTTAGTAATATCCATGGATTTATCATTATCATAGAAGAATGATATTTTCTCATCTACAACATCTCTGTTGATCACAATTTTGTTCGTAGAGACATCCAGTTATTCATTAGGAACGTTTTTCCTTGGGAATATTTGCAAAAGCAATACAACGAAAATACCAAAATCTCTTACAAAAGATTTTCTTCCTTACCATGAATCCTCGGGAGTGATATCCTACAAAGCTTTACAAGGAGTTTTGTTAAGGATGTAAATCACACCATTCATTTCTTTTTCCCAG
>LPNX010546001.1:140380-156297 GCA_001517045.1 Pseudotsuga menziesii | reverse complement strand
CTTATCAATGTAAATGCCAAAAAGGGTAGGGGAGAGGGGGAAACCTTGCTTAACTCCGATATTACACTTAATATCTTTCGACCACCCCTCATTGCTTTTAAAATTGGTAATTACATTCTCGTAGAGCCTTATCGCGGCAGCTCTCAGCTCGAAAGGAACCTTAAGCTCTTCTAACCTATTCCAAAGGTTATTTCTAGGTACCATATCGAAATCCTTTCTAAAGTCCACAAAGCAGCAAAAGAGATTGGATTTGTCATTGCGGCACTCCTCCATAATGATCCTAAGCGTAATAAGGTGGTCTGTTGTTGAGTGATTCCTTCTAAAACCCGCTTGGCCTTTATCCCGCTTACCTTCACTTTCAAGCCAAATGCTGATTTTCTTTTCCAAAATAATACCATATAACTTGTCTAAGAGGGGGCTTATCATAATAGTTCGATAATTTGTATCCCCAATTTTTAAAATAGGGATAATGAGGCTCTCAGTCCAAGGTTTAGGGAACCCTTGCTTGAATGATTGATTAAAAAGCTTGTGGATGTGAGGGATGAGGACAGGACCTCCAATTTTTAAGATTTTTGCTTGGTAACCTTCAATGTCCTTAGATTTTCCATTAGCCAGACGTTTAACCCCAAAATATATGTCTTTGAAAGAGAAAACTTCTTCCATTGTGAGGAGGGTTTCAAAGTGGTCTATGACATTCGGGGAGTCATAAAGCTTTTTAAGATAGGAATTCCAGTCGTGCAGAGAAATTTTATTATTATCTTTAGTTTTTCTAGTTAGAATCTGCCTCCAGAATTTCTTAGGAGCCGTCTTAGAGAGGTGTAAGAGAGTGTCTTGCCTTTTGTCAATATACTGCCTTTTTTTCTTTTTAGTAAGGGCTTTGTAATTTTTTATTTTGTTAATTTTAAGAGATTCATCAAGAGCTTCCTTAATCTCTCTCCTCGCATTTTTACAATTAGTATCATACCAAGGGTTGGCTTTTCTATTCCTTTTATTACTCGAAACTTCAATTGAGAACTTGTTAATGGAATAAGAGAGGGTTGTGGTAAATTTATAATAAAGGTCTTCAATGTTGCCTGTACTTGATAAAGGAAGCAAATTAATTTTTAACTCATTTATAAAAGGATCTTTTTTATTCCTATCAAAGATCAAGTTCTTTTGGTTATAAGGATTATCCTTTATGGGTTCTCTATGGATGGCATAGTTGAGAGCTACCATTAAAGGTTTATGATCCGAATCAGGCTCATGGTCGTTTAGAACGTCCAAATTTATTATATCGTTGTAGAAAGAAATATCAGAGATAACATCATCTAACAAGTAAGAATTAAAAGGAAAAAAAATAAAAATAAAAATGGATATGTATTTCAAAATCATCATTGACTTGCAAAAACTTAACTTTCAAAAGCATCATGAAATCCAAAGAATAATATCTATATGTATTTCAGAACGGTCATTAACTTGAACTAAGTTATTTTTGATGTTTCATTAATTGTGGATATAATCATTTTCTTCACTCATTCAAACATGTTAAAGGTAGTTTGGCATAAATTTGCTTTCATTGATCCTCATTGTGCAATCATTAAAGTAAACAAAAGGACGTGTTTCAAGGGATATTTGCATTATTTATTGAATATCACATCCCATGATTCAAAACATCCTCCAAATATACTTTATTTAATATTAAAAAATCACATTCCATGATTCAAAATATCTTTCAAATATACTTTATTTACTAGCAATTGCATCAAGGAGGTGCAATAATACGCCGATAAGGTGGTTGTTAGAGAGTAAAATAAAACACAAAATGTAACATTAAAATGAGGTAGTGCAAGATTACAAATAATACCACACAAAAATGGAACACTTTAATTTATCAAAAGTTAGAGAATAGTCCAACTCAGAATAGATAACAAGTTTAGTGAACATAACAGTTTTATACAATAGCAAATAGGGCTTTCCAATTAACATCACATTATACAACGAACATGCGATGGCATGGTAGAAATTCATCTAATGAAGAAAAGACGCAAATGTGTTGTTATAACTATAAAGAAGGAAAAACATGTTTGATAAAAATGCATGTATTCAAACACGGTGTTGTAAACATATTGGGGCAGTTGCAATCTTGGATGAATTGCAGTAACTTCTAATCCATTCAAATGATCCTCTCCATTACAACCAATTTCCTCTCAACAAAGACACTTTCCTCTTAGCAGATATCCAATTTGAAAGGGGGATTCCAGAAGTATTCTAATAGCTCAAAGATCCTGGAAAATAACTAATAGAATTTACAGCCTCTTAAATCGGTATTGGACTTGTTGAGATAATTATAGACATGAATGATCAATCTATAATGAGATGAAAATCATTTCAAAATGGATGCAATAGCTAGCTAGGAATTCACCTAGGATGTAACAACGATATGATTTGAAACATTTCGAGATTATTTGAAACATTTCAACATGTCTTGATCAGTACATGAGTTATTGAATTGATTATAGACATCAATGATCAATTTATAATGAGAAAAAAATCATTTCAAGAATCATCTCAGGTTTTTTAATAAATACCTTCAACATTATAACAACTATGTGAAACGATAGTTGACAACTATGTGAAATGATGGTTGCCAATTTTGAGTCAGGCGTGCAAGTTTACATGGTTGGTTTCCAGGATCCATGTTGTTATTTGTGGAGAAGTGATGGACATGTCGCTCTTTAGTACATTGAGAGCATGTATATATGCCATTTGAAAACTTTGTTTTCATGTTGGGATATGATTCCTTGCATATCGATCAAACACGCAGTGGGTGGAGGTGAGTAAGTCAGCTAAGAAAGAAAAAGTGACCATCTGTTAAGGGGGTGGTTGGAGGTGGCGGGGTGGGGGGTGTTAGTGGATGTGTGCATTGGGGTAGGGTTGATTGAAGCATTGATGTTTTCATGTCTGGATTGATAAAGAATATGTCTCTACGCATTTTGGAGGTCCTTTGTTTGGCTATAAAGAAGCCTTTTACATGCATTTATTTGTTCACGTGCACTATCAAACGACATAGGTTGTTGAAGAGAAGGAGTTTTCCTTGAACCTGGAGGAGACATTGATGGGATTTTCAAATGTTATAAATGGGTGCTTGTAATAAAAAGTTGAGTCATGTATATTAAAAGAAATAAATGCAAACTACAAATAAAAATATATGTGTGCATATAGAAATAAAGGCATTGCGAAAGTGTTGCAAGAAAGAAGGTATAAAACATTTGTGGATGTATGTGAAAAGTAAGCAAGGAGCAACATAGTCAAATAAAAAAGGCCACATAGATGACATATTAAACATTTTATACATGTAAGAAAACGTGAAATGTTGGATGGACACATAAAGATAAATATAGTGTATGTGAACCAATGTAAGCCGTGGTTAAAAAAAAACACGTAATGTATAGGATAACACATACAGTAATGTGAGCAAAAAATTAATAGTAGCTAAATGCATTGTAGATATTTGCAAACTGACAAGAAATTACAGTAAAAGTCTATATACAAGCAATGAAGGAAGGCAAGGTCGAGGGGGGGGGGGATACAATGATCGTGATGAACTAGAAGAAACATAAATGGGTGGAGATGAGGTGGAATGTATTTGGAGACATAGGATGGTCTATTGTGGGGTATGATGTCTCGAATATATGGAGGTAGAACAAAGGAGTGATGGAGGAGTTATATGTGGGAGGGTGACTTAAAGGGGTGGATGGAATAAACATAGGGTGGAGTGTATGAAGGGGAGGTTAGAGATGACGTGCAATAGGATGGATTTGAGTAGTGTGTGCATGTATTTATTCCAGGAGCTTGGCTGATGCAACAACATAAGGAAACTCTTCAGAATTGACAATGGTTGTCTTCAATCTTGTAGTGGAGTTGAAAGTCTTTGTCTTCATGGACAAGGCGAAAAGGTATTGCCGTGAAGTTAATTGTAGAGAGATATCCTTTATGGTTGAGGGTGTAGTGGCAAGGAGGCATAAGTCTTTTGCAGAGACACCAAGTAGTTGGTTGGCCGCATCATCAAAATTTGTGGCCTCGTTGATATGATCGATGTGGTCTTGCAAGGAAAGCTTTAAAATGTATTTGTAGTCACATTTTGTGAATTCACCATCATATTTCTTGCAATGCCAAGTGTTGTAAGCTCTATGTGTAATTTTTTCATGCCTTGAATGGCTTCAACAAAGAGAGGGCATGCAAGGAAGTGGAAGTTACCCATGTTAATGTCAACGAAGCTCGTAAAGAGAACCATAGGGCCTTATCAGAGTGTTGCATGCTTTGCAAGTCGAAGACTGTTTTAGTTGGGTGTGTTCGAGACATAGAGTCTATGTACTTGCGACTCAAGGATGGTGATGCAGTGCAAAATCCACGATCAATGAACCATTTTTGAAGGAGATGGGTTGCCTCAGTTTCTGGATTGATAAGAAAGGTACTACTGGGAACACTTCCAATTGTTTTACCATTGTAATCAGTAATACAGAAACCCCTGACTACGAAGTCAGATGGGGCATCAACATATTGGCATTTTTGAAAATGTTGATTTTAAAATGGAAAAAGCACGAGGAACTGTAAGTGCCATCTATATATACAATTCAAATATGGAACTACCTCTATTTATATAGGGAACTGTAAGTTCCATCTAGCAAAACCCTTAGCTGTTGCTTTGTATTGATTTAGGGCATGTCTTTGCACAAACTCTGTATATTTGATATTTCTTCATAATGTTTTAACATCTTTTCACCTTAGATATAGGAAACTACCTTTAGGACTGAAGTGTATGAGTGTTCACAATTTCTTCACATTTTTTTTTTCGTTATACATGCATAGAGTATACAATTTACATTTCTTTTCAAAAGGATAAAAGACGTAATCTATAATTCCTTTCAATAGGAATAAAACATATATCCCTAGCAATTATTTTGATATGCCTACAATATTTAAAGTAGGTGCAATTCTTTTCATTAAGTATATATAAACATTTAAATTATTTTCTCTATTCAATTATGTATATACAATAATTAATCTATATCATTGGAGCTTATTTGTCCATCTCAATTCTATCAACATAATTAATTAATATTTCTAAATCAAATTAAAATATGAACATAAACTTTAACTACAATGGCCATCAAAATATATATGCTCTTTTCATATTTAAACAAATCAACAGTCCCATAATATTTTTGCGTTTAATACTAAAACATGCAGATAGTTACCCATTGCAAAGCAAATCCTAAAGGACTGTTGTTGGGCTAGTTGAGCGAGGGGTTTTGATCCATGCGATAGTTATCACATGGCTCTGGTTTAGCATTTCTAATGTTAGACGAACATCTCATCCAGTGCATTCTGTTATAAAAATAATGAGCACAAGCGTTCAACAACGGTGTCACACAACCTATCATTTTCGGCCTCAAAAGAACTGGATGTAATGGTCTGTAGAGTCCATCCGATTTCATATTTCCGATATGAACTGTGTTCTAGATTTTAAAACGATTTTCTAACTCTTGTTTTGTTTGTTTGTGATTGCCTGCAAAATTACCTGCCCAAATGCTGAGCTTTTCGCTCCGTTCAATTCAAGCATTAATTAGTTATTAGATTTAATTACGCTTATGTTCTTTGGCTTGATATCCAACCTTCTAGAAATAATTGCGCAAGTTCATTTGGGCATTTTTTGTCTGCAACATTAACATATCTAGGAAATTGTATCACACCAGAGTTGTGCCCTCGTGTCCCTTATGTAGGAATTTCTTATTTTCTGGCATGTATAATGTTAATGCAAGGGTTGTGAATTTCCCAAAGTTGTGAAAGGACCATAGATCAAATTTGACAATCAAGCCTAATCTTTAAACATTTGAGCTTCTTCGAATATGTAGGAATTCATGGACAATGTTTAACTTCAAAAGTTATCAAGACAATAGTTACATCCTATAAAACTGTGCAGAGTTTGTTGAAATGGTGTTCATGCTTGAGATGTAGAAATCGACATTATTGATCTTTTTGGGATAGGGAGGATAATCCACGATGGATATTGACATCAACCCTTTTCGTCTATGTTAGGAGTTGTCCCTTGGTTGAAATGTAGTATAAATATCACGGTGAGGAAGATAAGAGAAAGTATCCTATCCACAAGAGGACGAACATGGGAGGTTGGATGCGCAAGAGAGCGCTTTGATATTTGACAGTGGATTTATTGCTGGTTTGAATTCACATATGTTTAGTTTCAATTTGAGAGTTTAATTATGCAAATTGTTCATAATTGTTGTTTCCAACAGAGTTTTCTCTAGCAATTAAAGCTGGAACAACTCATTAACATGGAAAACATATACACTCATCCCTCTGCATTGATTCATGTGAAAAAATTCTCAATTTTTATTTTTTGTCTGTATCAACAATCATATAAATTGTTGGAGTTAAAGAGAAAGTTGGAATTTAGAGAATTGATGTGCAGCATGACATGTATGGGTGGTGAAATGACATAATTCACTATGCCTTAGTAGCTATTATAGGTAAAACTCAAGAAGGTGTCTGAATTGTCTTTTTTGTCGCCTCCATGTTTCTGAACTCAACAAATTTCACACAAGGCATGATAGGCTCATTCACCCTCTAATAACCATAAATTATGGGCATTTTTGCTTTCTAAGTTATGATTTTGAATCTACATATTTTTAGAACTTTGGATCTATACTTTCTCTGGGAAGTTTTCACAAGAAATCCTACCACTTCAACCCTCACCAGAAGGTTTGCTAACTGCCACCATTTTCCTATGGTGGTCCTCTCTCAATAATCGGTTTGGAATTTCTATGGAGATCACTCTCTATCATGTACCTTTCAACATTACTACCAAGGTCATTTGACATTTAAACCTCCTACTTCACCCTCATACGTTGCTTATGCTATGGAAATGATCTATTGCACATTTTTTTTAACTATCTTTAACTCTGTTGGTTGTGATCAATGTAGAATATTTGGTCCTGAGACAACAATTTTGTGTTGGAATTTAACAAAGGGGTAAGAATTTCGAACCCTTTATCCTAAAGAAGGATGGTATTTACATAACGAGGTATAAGAGACATAACTAAAATATCAGACCAAGCCTAACCTACAAAACTATATACATAAACAACTGAAATATCAAATCTTGACAAACGAAGACATGTTAAACTTAATTCTTGATGGTAATCTCAATGAATTACCTTATAAAGTATTGGAGTTTGCTGCCTCTCGTTTGCCTTGGCCTTGCAAGGACATGAATAAATAAATCCAAACACTTTCTTAATGCAATATGCATAAATGTAGGAGAGGATTACAATAATTGGGTGGTAGTAACATGAGATGCCAATAAGGAGTGGATCTTAGTTATGCTAATTTTCCCAGTATTGGATTATAACTACACATTCCTTTGGCGCTAGGAAAGGCTTACATGGTTCAAAATCAAGAGTATTATATAAGGGTCAATGCTGTTAATTCTATCCAATTTTCTTTGGCTCATAGCCTAGATACCTCGACCTTTATTTTGGAGCCCAAAAACCTTGCAATTGTTGCTACTGACATACACATGCCCCTTTGATAGTTAAGCCCAAAATAATTGTCTTTGTTTTGTCCTTTTTGTATATAGAGTATTCTATGAAGTAGATTGCAATCTTTAAATTTGTTCATTGTTTTTTTAGAGTTTGGAAATTCCTAGATTTCAGTGACATAGATCAATATACCAAAGTGCAATTTATTTGATTTTTCTTCCTTGATTCTTGAATAATTGCTGTAATTATTTTGGAGCCCAAAAACCTTGCAATTGTTGCTACTGACGTACACATGCCCCTTTGATAGTTAAGCCCAAAATAATTGTCTTTGTTTTGTCCTTTTTGTATATAGAGTATTCTATGAAGTAGATTGCAATCTTTAAATTTGTTCATTGTTTTTTTAGTTTGGAATTCCTAGATTTCAGTGACATAGATCAATATACCAAAGTGCAATTTATTTGATTTTTCTACTTTAATTCTTGAATAGAAGTGTTTACACTCTAAAAAGAGGTTCGCACCTCGATATATTTGATCCATCTGGGTGCTTTGGTAGATCCCATTTTAAGATGAATCTATGCTAATAGTATTAATTTTGAATATATTAAGATATATATTGTCCTATGTTTTGTATATATTAAGATATATATTGGCGTATGTAAATCTAATTCACATTTAATGAAGTATATTTGGGTTTAAAAATGTGAGTTAAAATATATTCAATTTATTTATTATTAAGTGTTATGTTGTAAAATCAAGAATGTGACTTAAAATAGAATCAATTTATTTATTGTTGATTTGATATGTTGTAAAATGTATAAAGTTTATATATGTGTGTGTGTGTGTGGATAACAGACAATTTGAAGTGATTACAAGAGTTAGAGATGAAATAGTTAGAAGAGTTTTGAATATCATTAAATGGTACTGGGTAAGATTAGTTGGTAGTTAAAAAAGTTAGCTAAAATTAGTCCTTCAGTTTTCTCCATTTTGTGGAGAGGGGAACCGATTCATATTCGTGAATCCTTTATTTGTGATATTAATTTTTTAGAGAAAAAAATGTTCTTTGAGCCTTGGAAAAGAAGAGTTCGCTATTTTTTTGTGTGACTAAGTTAACTAATAGAAGAAGAATACATTTGGGTGATCACAATATTGGTGAATTGGTCAATTTTCGTGTGAACTGGGTGTGTTAAGTGTGAGTTAATTGCAAATATGGAACAACACTCTTGCATAATTCATAGATTCATTAGATTTAATTACCTGACAATTGTTACAGCTGATTTTGCCACACATGGTGGATCACACCTTTATGGCCTTCCATGTCCCTCTGTAGACTCTTTAGACCCCATGGACCATTTTTGTACCTTTGATGTTTCCAATATCATCCCTAAAAACATGTCTTATTTGACATACGCGACTTTTAAACCCATTCTCACGTATATACGTGAATTTGACCCTTAAACCCGCGTACATCGAGATGTGTGTAAAAAGCCAAATAGTTTTGGACTTTTCCTTGATGTGGATCTGAATCACTTGTCTCTTGGCCTTCCATATTCCTTGAGATCGCTCGGATTTGACCTTCCATTACCCCATTGAAGCACTATATAAGGAACCCTTTGGATACATTGAAGGGGGAGGAATTGAAGAGTAAGAGAACTATAGTCCATTGTTACCGGAGCTTATAGTTGAGTCTGCATCCCTTTGTCCCTTGGAGCACTTTTTGTTCTTCCCAAGCTTGCCTTTTCTTGTAAGCATGCTATCGAGAGATGGAGGATTGAGGTGGCGGAGGCCCAGGTGGAGGACTTAGTTCTCCGATTCGCAGACGTGCCGACATAGGTTGTCACTATTGTAATCTCTGTTTTATATTAATCGAAATATCTTTTCCTGTCCAATAATGTGTATTTAAATGAGTATTGAATCCATGGATGCTTTTAAATGCTTATATGTTATTGATTATATATGCTAGAGTAGGTCTAACACAATTATATATAGCATGCTTGTCTTGTTTGCTGAATGTTGAGATAGAAAATTACTTATACAAGCGAGAGTGGAAAAGCTCAATGGGGATCTACATCAACCGTCTGGAATAACGTATGTATCGAGATCCTTTAAAGTTAGACTTTTGGTTTCTATTGCATATAGGAAAGGATTGATTTCTGCGGTTACTATATCTGTTTAGGTACCCCAAGCCATAGGAATTTTTCTCCGTAACAGAATTGGCGACCATACTGGGGAGTTCCTAGTCATTTCCTTTGGGAGTTTTTATCGGCATTCAATGTTCTTGAATTGCTCTGATTTCTCTGTTTCTGAGTCGGGTCTAGGGGAATGTATGTCTGGCAGTGTCTGATAGGAGTAAAGTCTGTCTCAGCTTGTCTATTTTACCTTCTTTTTATCTATTTTTCTTCCTATATGTGAGTTTTTTCTTCACAGTCGCGTGTACACGCAGGTTTTACTGGGATTTCTGCGTATATATGCGGGTTTTCTGCACACAGTCGCGTATGCCCTGAGTTTTGATTGTTAGGGGAAGATTAAGTGTTGTTGGGTGAGTTTTGATGATTGCTGAGTCTGCTTGGATGCTTCTAGAGTCTGTATGCACCTTTGTTTATGACCATAGATGTCTTTTAGTTAGAATTTTTTAAAATGTTCTTGTCATTGCATTTTCTATTTTTTGTTTTGGGATTAGTGCATTAGGTCTCTTTTACCTTGGTGCTTTGCTTGGGTGCTGTTTGATAGTGCACTACAACAAAACTCTATGATTAGCGTCTCTTTTAGTGTCCTTTTTAGCGTCCACTATCACTTTTAGTGTATTTTTCATCATTTTTTGGTAAAAGTGGACGCTTTTACACAGGATGACGCTATTAATGGCATTATTAGCATCCATTTTTAAAATTTGATGCTATTTTGGACGCTAATTAGCATCCCAATTAGCATCCAAAATAACATCCCATATAACACCCATAATAGCCTCCAAAAAAACATCCAGAATAGCACCAAGATTATTACCATATTGAGTTAGGGTTACTGCGAGGAATTGTGCCCTACTTCCTACTTCTACTCAACACCTCACAACAACATCCATATTGGGTTCATTTGGAGCTGTTCCTTCCCACCTTGTTCTGTGTAGGCACCTGCTCAGATCAACAACTATTCATGACAACATCAGGATTGGGTTCATTTAGAGACATGCCCTCCCACCCCGGTTGATGTAGGCACTTTCTCAGTTCAACTTCCTTTGGAGGCACACCCTCCCACCTTAGTCTATGTAGTCACCTGCTTTAGTCTGAACCAACACACTCTTCAATGTATTCATTATTTTGCAGCACAACTCAACAACTATCATTTTAGACTTGGTTTTAGTTTTCTCACATTTCACCTGAGAGGAAGAAAGAAGGGATCCTTTCCCCTTCAATTAGGAGGAATTGGTATGAATGGGAGGCCCATCCATCACAATATGATGTTTGGATTTGGTTCACACCCCATTATCAAATTAGATTGGTTAATTAGTTAGGTATATTATTAAATAATGGATAGCCTTTTGACTTGTCAAATGTGGACACACATGTAATCATATCAAAATGTTATGAATCCTTCATCTAATATAAGCTAGTATTTTTTTTCTTCTTATATGTATTTTGTTTATTCCAAGTTCGATTATTGAGTTTCATATGTATGTGGATCAAAAATTTATTACATAAATTTTGTTGATACCTTTGATAATTACCATTTAACTATTTTATTTTATTTTTATTGTTTTTTTATGTGGTTCGTTGCACCATAGCTTCATGGAAAGAATTTCAAGGGGCCCACCCAAAATGACCTCACCCTGTAAGCACTAGTTTTGGGAACTTGTCCCTGGAAGGGATAGCGAATTCAAGCGTTGACCTCGACCTACTAACATCTTGGTCACATAATCTCCAACCAACTGAGCTACCCCACTGGACTAATTTTTAACTATTTATTTATTGTAGTAGATTCAATATTTAATATATATATAGTCATATTAAAATTGATATGATAATTAAATACATAAAACTAGCACACAATAACACTTCACTTCTACACCAAACTATCATAAAAGAAACATTAAAAAAAGAGTGAAAAACTAAAACAACAATAAAAACAAATTATATAACAATAGTTAGCAATAAATCAATATTTTCAAAAAAGAACATAACTTATGAAACACTTAATACATAAAATATCACAAGCCAAAATATATAGATAATTTAAAATCACATGTTTTAACTTTTTTTATTTCAATATAAAAAACATTAATATTATTGTACACATAAACTCTAAACCAAAATGTTTCCCATGTGGCTTCTTTGATGGAGCAGCCGCGGAGAATATAGGTGGATCGGGTTATGTGATTTTTATCAATGATTCTCATTACTTCAGTTTTTCTATGGGCTGTGGGAGCAGTTCGAATACAAGAGCAGAGTTATTGGCATGTTGGGGAATACTTAGAGTCAGTTTATTGATGGGTATTCCATTGCAGCTAATTTATGGAGACTCCATGGTTATTATCTCTTGGCTTAACAGAAATTCTGCACTTGATGTTCCATCTCTGATGCACTGGTGTTGTGACATAAGATTTATGCTTCAAAAGGTCCAGCCGATGATCTTATCGTGAGCATAATTCGCTGGCAGATGCACTCTCCAAACAAGGCCTGAAATTGGATATGGGAGCTGTTTCTTTTTCAGAAACTATGGATGGTTTGTTTGTGAATCATGGCAATCTTAATCTTTTTTGAGTAGCTGATTACTTCTTTTATTCAACTTGTTATTTGCAGTTGACTGAGTATCACTTTCTGTTCTTGTTGAGTTCTTCTTGCCAGCATATATTGCTCTGGTTGTATGTTTAGAAGTTCATCTTTGATATTTCTCAGTACTTGCTGACCTGATTTATCAGGGATGATGAGAAAAGTCTGCTACGATCAGACTTTTTCTTTTTTTGATTCTGCTGTTATGTTATTGTCACTTATGCTCATATGTGATGGATCTAGAGGGCAGCTGTTATGTATTGTCACTTATATTTATATGTGATGGTCCTGGCTTGGCAGTCACGCTGATATGTAAAAGATGTCTTTTGATTCATATGAATAACGAAGACTGGTATTTTTTTCCTCTGAAAAAAAACTCTAAACCAAAATCTATTTTAACCTACAAACTAAATATTAAAATTAAAAATAAATTACAAATTAAGAAAAAAAATAAAACAAAGTAATTATTCAATTCCCTACTTACTAAATATTTAAAAAAGAAGCATCATAAAAAAAATAACAAAAACTAAAAATAATAAATATAATATAAAACACATGTTAATATTTAAAAAAGAAACATCAACATGTTAATATTACAAAATAAACATCATAAAATAAAATAACAAAAACTAAAAATACTAAACATAATTTAAAAAATGTTAAGAAATACAACAAACACTAGTAAAAAGAAACATCATATAAACAAAGTAGAAACACTATATTAAAAATTAGAAACAATTCCAATAATAAATATAATTTAAAAAACATGTTAATATTTAAAAAAGAAACATCATAAAATAAAATAACAAAAACTAAAAATAAATTAGAAACATTATATTAAAAATTAGAAACAATTCCAGTAGTATATACCATTATTTTAATATAACAATTATTTTAATATATACTATTATTTCCCCCTTAAATGCATTCACTACCTTGGTACTGATTCTGATGCTTAGTTGCTCTTCCCTGCCCTCCCCATGCTGCTGATTTAATAGCTTCTATCTCTATTTCAATAGCTCTGAACATTGCAATTTGATGGCAGATTTTATATCATATTAAAGGGTTTTTATTATTTTATTATTTCATTAATGCAATTTCTTATTTGCAAGAGGTCAGCGCAGGCTAAATACTACAACTTTCTCATCCATGAAGCCGAATGTAATTAGATTTTTTTTCTAAAGGTAGCTTAAGGAAATGCTGTAATTTCAATTTTTTTCTTAGTTTCTTCTAACCAGTTTCATTGATTTTCAGAACATGAATGAAGGTGATCCAATAAATCGAATACAGTTGGACAGAGACGGATTAGCTTAAGGAAATGCTGTAATTTCAAATTTTTTCTTAGTTTCTTCTAACCAGTTTCATTGATTTTCAGAACATGAATGAAGGTGATCCAATAAATCGAATACAGTTGGACAGAGACGGATTAGCGAGGAAGAGAGCCAAAGAGGAAGAATTCAATCATTAGGGGAGGAGAGAAGTAATCCAATCTATGGTATGTTTATGATAATTTTTTTATTTGGGTTTTTGAGTTTTTTTATTCCAGTAGATTCATGCGGACTAAAAACATATTCAATAAAGTTCACTAGAGGCTCAAAGTTTTCACTAGCCCTAACTCTTTGTTCATAAATTTTTGAAAAAAAAAGAAATTAATAGCATTCAAATAAAAATCATAGTACTAAAACAAATGAAT
Source organism: Pseudotsuga menziesii (assembly GCA_001517045.1). Classification (NCBI taxonomy): domain Eukaryota; kingdom Viridiplantae; phylum Streptophyta; class Pinopsida; order Pinales; family Pinaceae; genus Pseudotsuga; species Pseudotsuga menziesii. The sequence goes on along the minus strand of LPNX010546001.1, from coordinate 142,309 downwards.
GAGAATGAATAATACCAAGTTTTTTTTTATAAACAAACCTCAATTAGTTAAATGATACTGAAGGAGTAAGAACCTTGATCCTTTGGTAGGTGTAAATGAAGGAGGCATAAGTAGGTGAATATCTAACATTCATTGAAAGGAATATATATATATATATATATATATATATATATATATGTTTTAGTTTTTAAATTTGTTTAGGGGTTAAATTTTTATCATTTTTTAAATAAAATAAATTATTATTTAAAATTTAGATAAAAATATAATTCATTCATTTAAAAAAATTATAGTTTTTTATTACTTTTAAAAATATTATCATTTTATTTGTATAATTTATATAATTTAATAATTTTTATAATTTTTTAAAATGTTATTATTTTATTTAAATAGTTTTTGATTACATTTAAAAAATATTATATAAGGTAATGTAATATTCAATTTACAACATTAATTTATGTCATTTTTTTTAGAGATTATATTTTCTTATAAATTTGTTTAATGATAATATTTTAATTTTATCTATATTAGTTATAATAATTTTAAGTAACAATTATAAGATGTTATTATTATTTTTTTAGTTTGTTTTATTTGGAAATGGTTCATAATTGTTTTCAAAAGCATTACTTAGTAAGCATAAAATTAATTCAAATATAAATAATATAGCTATGTAAAAATTGTATTCACTATTTTTCATAATTTACAAAGAAATTAAAAGATGACATAAAATATGAAAGATAAATTCTTAATTCTCATAATTTATAAAGAAGTTAAAAGATAAAAACTAGTTTTTCATCTCACAATACTGTTAAAAATAAATTAATTTTTCAGCATTGTCTATGTTTCTTTAAAAGAATAACATAAGTTAAAGAAACAAAAATTAATTACATTAATATTCTACTTATATTAATATTCTACTTATATTTAATATGATAAATAAAACTATCTAATAAATATTATAAATCATTGATTTCATAAATATTTTATGTATATTAAGAGTAAATGAATGAGAATAATGGTTTTAATTTATTATACATAATATAGTGAATTATTGAACTTTGATTATGGATAAAAAATGATTAAAAATACTAGTTTTATGTACACTTTCATTATGATAATAATAATATTATGTTAAAATTAAGGATATTTAAAAAAAACTAAAAAATGTTTTAATAACTATAATAAGATTTGTTTGTTAAGAAATAAATTTCTTAATTCTTATTAATAGTAAAATTTCTACAATAATTTTTTTATAAGATAATTATTTTATATATACATTTATGAATGAGAATTGGTATTAGCATTAAACCTTAAATAGCATCCATAATAAAATCTCTATTAAAATACAAAGTTGAGTTAACCATTTGTTACTTGATGGTGGTACCAAAACACGATGCAAAAAAGGAAGCAAAAATTGGTGCAAATTTGGAAGCAAAAATTGATACATATTTGGAAGTAAAACGTGGTGCAAAATGGGATGCTAAAGTGGTAGCACAAATGGATGCAATATTGGACGTTAATTTGGATGAAATATGGTGGTAATGGGGATGTCATTTAGGAAGCAAAAGTGGACTCTCTCTAGGAAGCAAAAGTGGATGTTATTTAGGAAGCAAACCTCGACATTGTTAAGGAAGCAAAGTTGGGCGTTATTTTGGAAGCAAAAAAATAGACATTATTTTGGACGTCATAAATGATGCTAGCTAGGACACAAAAAAATATGTTTTTTGAGACGCTTTAAGTTTTGTCCATGACGCATCCCATTTAGCGTCTAGTTTGACCACTCAATGTAAACAAAAATTACACTAAAAAGGGACGCTAATTCCAGGATTTGTTGTAGTGGTGCTTGCAGAGTCTGGGGGTGGTAGAGTCATTCTTTTGCTTCATTATCTCATTTTAATTCAAAAAATACAATTTTTTTTTGCATCATGACAC
>LPNX010546001.1:119018-140321 GCA_001517045.1 Pseudotsuga menziesii | reverse complement strand
CTTGGAATAGTATTAGTCAGATTTTCATATAGGAATGACTGCATTTTTCATTTGAAGGAGAATTTTGCATTTCACATAGTAGCATACCCCATTTTTCATTTGACACAATGCATTGGCATTGATTGTTAGGTGTGCATTTTACTTCTTGTTGCGTCATAACACCATTAGTTGCACAATCATTTACCCTTTTGAGTAATAAGCCAATTAAAATCAACGTATAATAAAATGAATTACACTCTTTTATTTTATAGGGTGCACTAACAAGATTAGGTTTTAGGGTCTTGGAATAGTTCATTGTGAGTAAATTCTCCAAGACCACTGAATAAGAACATGTATGTGTCTGTCCAGGTGAGAGTGTGAAATTCCTTGGTATAATTAGTGTTTCTCAGGATCCTCCTCTTATAAGGGAGTTCAGCACGAGGCAGTGTGAACGGTTATTGATTGGGATGACCCCTAGTCATAACTAAGTAGCATCGGAGATATTTATAGGATTATGTTCGTATCTAGGGGCTCTTTCGAGAGTTTTGGGATTTGCTACCCTGCCCATATGGTCAATCCCGCCTGCAACTATCCTCTTGAGCATTGATTATATTGAGGTGACCTTAGTTTCCTTACTTAGGTTATTGAGGGGGTAGTTCGCAGAGGTTATTCTGTAGGTGTCCTAGCCAGGTTGGGGTCGGACAGCACAGTCGCTATATGCGTTGAAGCTGAGGGCCACAATGATTGGTTACGAACCTTCGCTTGTTGTGTATGGGAGTCTCAAGCCTCTCCTAGGCGAGACATACCTGCTTCATTCGGGAGCTCACATATCCTACCCTTGCTTACTTGTGATTTGGCTTTACATTATATAGGTGTATGCTCTATGCACGCTAGTTTGCCTAGGGTTTGCGTAATTAGATAGAGTCTTTTTCATTTTTTGAGTCATTGTGGATTCAGGTGCGGCACTGTGTTGTTCTCGCCATTTAGCAGGATTTCTTCCTTCCACATCTTCTCTTCCTTTGGGAGAGAGAAATAGACTGTCTGGGCGGACTACTTATCACATTGATTCACACACGATGGGAGATCACGAGGATGAGATTCCTGAGATGTCCTCTCCACCACAAGAGGTTGGGGAGGAAGATCCTATTCCTGTATATGATCCTTCACTTGATATACCTTCACATTTCGGTTATGATCCCTCATTCATAGGTCACCGGTATTGGTTGCTGGGCGACGAGACTCACCATGAACCCACAAGCACTAGTCATGTTAGTTATGGCATGTATGATATCCCTGCACATGATCCGGCACATCATGCCAAGTCAGAAATTGAACCTAGCACTACGCCTGGGGGCATTCCCATTCCTTTCCGTGCGGAGATATTTGGGAGCACTAGTCACATTGCACCTTCCATCCCGGCGGTGGAAGCTACCTCACATGTTCGTCCTAGGCCTAATGCTTGTAGTCATATGCAGATACTAGAACCAAGACGAGTGACCATAGGGAATACCACTTATATTCCTTCACATGTCCCTTTGTCCTCTATTCCTACTCCTTCGAACGCATTCCTGACAACCCTTCCTCCCCCGCATTCACATGATCCTTTGGGTCGGAATGTTGCTACTAGTCATGTTCATACTGTGACTACTCGTACAGTTGTTTCTCAGAGTCAAGCATCTCCTGTTGTCTTAAGAGGTCATATTCCTGTTTCTGGATCATCTTACGGTCCATCGCATGGCATGCCCATATCCCTACTTATGGAACTTCTCATGGGGTATCCCATGGGACATCTTATGGAACTTCTCATGCACCATATCATGGATTGCGGTATGGACAGAGTTATCAACCTTATGGGTACGGGTATCAACAACCCGCTTACTCCTCTAATTATGGCTTTGTAGCACCACCTAATCAAGGTTCACCTCATCATAATGCTTCCATGCAACCCTATATGTGTCGAATGGGAGGAGGATATTATTGCCGAGGCCATGGTATTTACAGTAGTCAGCCTTATATGAACCAAAACTATCAGGGAGTGTGGCATAGACCGGCTCAACCTAGGTTCCCTTTCCTCACAACGTTAAATTTACCCGACTTATCGAGACTAATGAACGATTCGGTATCTTATGACCCAGCTTGGCCAGCTGTCCCTACCAAGCTTCCCTTGGACATTCCCAAATTCGAGGGTAAAACAAGAGAATATCCTAGTGAACATGTCACTACCTTTCACCTTTGGTGCTCTTCCAACTCTTTACATAATGATTCTATCCGTTTGAGGCTATTTCAACGCACCCTCACAGGGCCTGCAGCGAAATGGTACATAGAGTTACCAAAGGGGGCATTCGTTTTGTTCGATGACCTTGCTATGACTTTCCTCAACCACTTCCAGCTACCAGTGCTTTATGACATTGGTATAGAACTCTTGTCAACATTTCGGCAGGACAAAGCCACACATATCTCGGACCATATCCAAGAGTGGTGTAGATGGAAGAGGTTGATTAAAGCTTTCATACCACTGGAGTTTCTCCTTGAGTGGTTCCTTAAATCATTGTTACCTTATATCATGAAGGATGTTTCTACATCCAGAGTCCAGAACAAGGAACAAGCAATTTTTAGGGCACAGGAACTGGATTTGATTTATGCTCAATCTGGGCTATTATATGAGATCATACCTAACGCTCTGTGTTCTAGTTTAAATCCTAAGATCAAACCTGGACCACATGCCGATGGCATTGTGGGATGTACAAGTGCCAAACCTGTGGAATCGGTTATGAAACAAGTGAGTCAATTGTCTATTAACCAATTTGAATTGGGACAAGCTACGGCTTCATCTCAACCCACCCAAACAACGAATGTACTTTCCGTGCAATCGTCGGACCATAAGGGAAACCAGCAGCCCGAAAGGAATAGGAAAAAGGGTAAAAACAATTGTAAGGGTGGGAACAAGAATGAAAATGCCAATTTTAATGACAAGAATGAACGTAATGCTGGGGGGGACAAGCAGTCTAAATGTAAGGTTAATTTTCCTTGCAAGTTGTGTAAGGATGGCCACCTCACTCACTTGTGCCCTCGTATGGAAGATGCCTCAAGGTTCATAGCATAGGGCCCAGCTGTGCTGACCAATCCTTTACCCCATAATCAAAATATGAACTCGAGGACCCATGATCCTCATTTTGCGTTAGGTGGAGATCAAGATCTTCCGGAAGCCAGTACTGGTCATGGTTGCCTCAATATGGTGTGTGCTACTAAGGTTGTGACTCGTTTGAAAGACTATGGTTCATCGCAACCAGACCTGGGGAAAGAACCTCCTCCTACCAAGAGTCCTTTGCGTATTGAAAATCCTACAGATAAACCTGAGAGTGTACCTCGCATTCCTAAGGGAGTCTTAAAGCGTTCGGGGCACAATCCTAATGCCCGATCCGCCTAGAACTATTATGTTGTCGAGGATTTGGGCCACACTCCTTGTGCGATGTCTGCGCTTGAAGTTCTTCAGAGTTGTCCGTCGCAAAGGAAAGCTTTGCTTTCTGCTCTTGGGGTGGATTATGATAACTCTTATTTCGTCATCAAATTTGAAACCATGGGACTACAGCCTTGCTTGTCTTACTACGTGTCTCTCTTGATGCATGTAAAATTTCTTAACATGACCTTCAAACACACTGTGAATGACGAAGGCGCTGTTGCTTTCGTGATGTCTTTGTCGTGTTGGAAGGGTTTGGGTTCTCTCGAATTGTCTAAATTCGCTACCATGTTGACTGCCTTTGATGGTAGATCGTTTCGGCTGCACGAAATTCTTCCTTCTCTTAAGGTCCGTTTGGGAGGGAAGATCGTTGTGATCGAGGTCGAGGTGGTTGATGCACCCCTTGACTACAATCTTTTACTCGGTCAGAATTGGATGTATAGTATGCAAGCCATAGGCTCTTCTCTATTTTGAATTGTATGCTTTCCAATTAATGGGAAGATTGTTACAATTGATCAAACATCATTAAAAAATCCGAGTGTTAATGCATCGACAGGAGCTTCGATCCCGATTATCGATCACTCTCAGCCGACAACTGGAAGTGTGAGTGTAGGTATGTATCCATCCCTTATGGGGACATTCAGTTGTCCTACACCCGTCCTTATGATTGGATCTAGTTTCGGTGGGGATTCATCTTCATTGAATTCGGTGTCTTTTTGCACTTCCCATATGGAAGATCCTTGGATTCTTCCTACACCGAGTCTTTCAAACGGACCTATCGAAACAGACGTGCCGTTTCCTGCAGCTATGATTGCATACCAAGCAAATATTGATTGTGTTGCAACGCCTACTCCTTCCTCTTCACGGACAGAGGAGGAGGACCCGTATGTACTGCCTTCATGGGCAGTTGTGTCCTCTCATGCACATGACTGCCTTGATAGTGTTTTTCCGTCAGATGAAGCTATTATTGAGGCTATGTCTGGAGTTGAGCCACCTTGAGAAGAGTTACATCATAGATATTATTTTCTTCCCGAGCTTGACCGTTTGGAGCATGAGGACTTTAGGGAGATTCTTAGCGAGAATATTGGTAGTCCCGTGGTTCCATTAAGCTCTCCTCGTCAGATGGCTAATGGGAACATGGCGAATATATCACCTATGATTCCTATCAATATCTCTCGCGATCCTGGCAAGATTGAGAATGTCTATATTCGGGAAGAATGTTCCCATGCTGAGATTCAAGAGTATACTGAGCTGTTTAAAGAATTTCGTGATGTCTTTGCTTGGTCATACAAGGAAATTCTAGGTATCAACCCTCGCACTGTTGAACATGAAATTAAAACTTATCCCAATGCCAAACCTGTTCGACAACGTTTGCATGCGGTGAATCCTAGAAAAGCACCCGCGATTAAGGCTGAGATAGAAAAGATGTTGAAAGCTGGCTTTATCTATCCCATTCCCTTGACGGAGTGGGTTTCAAACCCCGTTTCGGTTGATAAGAAATAGGGAATGATCCGTATATGTACTGATTTTCGTGATTTAAATCGTGCATGTCCTAAGGATAATTTTCCCACACCTTTTATTGACCAGATTTTGGATGAGCGTGTAGGAAGCGAGGTATTTTCCTTCATGGACGACTTTTCCGGATATAATCAGATTCAAATTAAACCCGAGGATCAACACAAAACTGCATTTATTTATCCTTGGGGTACATTTGCATATCAGAAGATGCCTTTCGGTCTTAAAAATGTCGAGCCACATTTCATCGAGCTATGACCTTGATTTTTCATGATCTCAAATCGATTATTGAAGTATTTTTGGATGACCTAGCTGCTCACCTCGGCTGAGAGTGCGTCATTCCTACCATTTGAGATTAGTATTTGAAAGGTGCCGCCACTACCAGGTTACGTTAAATCCTCATAAGTGCATCTTTTGTGTGAAGTCAGGTCGCTTGCTAGGATTCATTGTTTCCAAGGAGGGAATAAGAGTCGATCCCTTAAAGGTTGAGGCAATACTTCAATTGTCTCCCCCGAGAAATATTAGACATCTTCAATGTTTGCAAGGCATGGAAAAATTCTTACGGAGATTCGTGGTTAAATTTTCCAATTTGACTAAAGTCTTTATGCGTCTTTTCAAGAAGGGCACTACCTTTTGCTGGGATGAGCGAGCCCAGGAGTCCTTTGATGCTCTTAAGCGAGCCTTAGCATTGGCCAATTGGTATGGAGACGATTGGTATGGTTTTGGTTCAGGAGGATGAGGAGCTCCATGAGCATGTCATATACTATTTGAGCTAGAACCTTATAGATGCGGAAATCCATTATTCCCATGTGGAGAAACTTGCCTTAGCTACCGTTCATGCGGTTCAGAGATTGAAGCACTACATTCTTCTTTGCCAGACCTTGGTGGTAGCTCATGTCAATCCATTTTAGTTCATCCTCACTAGAAGGATGATCGAGGGAAAGTATAATAAATGGATTGTTATTTTGCAAGAATTTGATCTTGAATTTGTTTTAGCAAAATCGAAGAAATTGTTAATTTTTGTGGAGCTCATTTCTAATTTCCCAAGTGAGGAGGAGGAGGAAGTTTATGAAGATACGTTTGTCGATGAGCATATCTTTCTTATCTCAAATTTGGACCCATGGTATGGGGATATTATCGTATATTTACAAACATTGAAGGTCCCTACTCACCTCTCACGGGATGAGCGACGATGATTACCTCATGTATCTAAGAACTACCTTATAGTGGATAATACTTTGTACCGCCGTGGGGTAGATTCCATTTTATGTCATTGTTTAACCCATGAGGAGGCTAAGCTTGTGCTGAATGATTGCCATGGAGGGGCATGTGGTGGTCATTTATCTGAGATTTCTACAGCCCAAAAAATATTGAGAGTGGGATATTTTTGGCTATCGATCTTTAAATATTGTGTTAATGCGGTCAAGAAGTGTCACCCTTGCCAGGTGTTTGCATGCAATATGCACTCACATCCTGCCCCATTACATCCGATTATCACTGCCGGTCCCTTCACCAAGTGGGGGCTTGAATTCATGGATTGCAACCCAGCTTTAGCTAGGGGGCATCATCATATTATAGTGGATGTTGATTATTTCACGAAATGGGCTGAGGCTATGCCCACGATTAAATCCGACGGTGAGACAACCGTGCATTTCGTATTCAACCAGATTATTACTTGGTTTGGTATTCTGAAAGGGCTTGTCACTGACCAAGGTAGGCACTTTCAGAACTGAATGATGGAAGAGTTGGCCTCGAAGTTAGGTTATAAATAGGAGCACTCCTCTTCTTATTACCCTAAGGTTAATGGACAGGTTGAAGCAGTGAACAAATCACTTAAGTCCATTCTCCAACGAACCATCACACAAAGCAAAATGAATTGGCATATCATGTTATATCTTGCTTTGTGGGCATATAGGACCTCGGTTAAGATGACCACTGGTTTTTCTCCATATTAGCTCGTACATGAGGTGGAGTCTGTCTTGTTGGTTGAATGCGAAATCCCTTCGTTGAAACTAGCTATAGAGATTTTACCAGACACTTCCGCATTGGAGGAATGTTTGGTCCACTTAGAGCAACTTGATGAGCAACACCGAGATGCTTTAGTGGCTCTAGAGGTGAATAAATGTCGCGTTATGGTCCAATATGATAAGTCTGTTTGTCCGAGGAGGTTTAGTGAAGGAGATTTGGTCCTTTTATGGGATCAAGCTAAAAAACCCTTGGGGGAAGGAAAGTTTAATCCTATGTGGCATGGTCCTTATGTATTCAAATGTGTGTTAGAGAAGGGCACCTATGAGCTAGTAGATTATGAAGGGACAGCCTTGGAAGAGCCTAAAAATGGGCTCTATCTTAAAAAATACTATTCATGATCTTCAGCCAGGGCTAATTGTTGTATATTATTGTACAATTTTTTGCATAGTTAGGTTTTCTTATGGTGATCGGGTTTGCTGATTAGCTTTCATTTCTTATGGTAGATGTCAATGGAGTCTTCCGTTTACATAGGATTCGCTGATGGTGCTAGCCACCACACTCAACACTCAGCCTCTGCTGCTTGGGTGATTTATACTCCTATGGGTCAGGTATTGTCTTCAGGAGATGTATGTTTACGGCCTTCCTTGAACAATGTTGCTGAGTATAGTGCCTTTATCGAGCTATTACGGGATGCCATTTCACATGGTGTTCTCTCTCTTGAGGTACGTCTTGATTCACAGTTAGTAGTGTCACATCTTAATGGATTGTATCATGTTAGGGATTCGACATTATTACGAAGATTCTTACGTGTGAGATTGTTAGAACAACAATTTAACAACATAACATACATACATGTTTCAAGAATTTATAATCAAGTTGCTGACTCATATGCTAACTATGTGTTAGATTGACATTTGTTTCATGGACTATAAGCACATAAAAAACATACATTTTTACACACATGTAAATAAATAAAATCGATCATCATAAAAGTTTTTCATCAAACATCCAAAATGTGACGTCATAATACATAAGTGTTATAATACAAAAATGGGGCTTCCGAGCCACCAAAATATAATACACGGTAGTACAAAAATGAATCACTCTCAGGTCTCTAAGCCTGCGGAGGAGGAGGGGGGTTCTGATTGTGGTAGCACACCATGGCTCTAGCTAGTCATCGAAAAAACCGAACCCATGCTCGTGGTACCCCAACCACCTGACGCTGCATGGCCTCAGGAAAGTCCTCGACTTGCACCATGGGTACTCTGTGTGTCAGCCGTACAAAGTTTGTGTGGATGCTTTGGAGCGTTCGCTCCGCATCCCCACCCGTGATATCATCTCCTCTTCCCCTTCGTCCATTACAAGGGAAGCCGTCAAGCCGCCGTGGTCCAACATCTACACACACATGACAGGTTGTCATTATGTGTCGTCATGCAAAAACATGTCTTTTGAGTCTATATATCAAAAAACACAAAAAAAATTTAATAATTCAAAAAACTTAAAAAGAGGGTTGGGATTCATTACCAATGTCACCATATGATGATCCTAGTGGTAGGGGCATGTCGGGATCTCCCCAAAAATCTATACCTCCATAAGGGTAATCATCGATGGAAATAATCTGCCGTCGCCACCATGGAAAGAAATCAGCTGGGTAGGGGTTGGACACCCTACCTCCGCCCAGTCTGCACATAGCATTTGGCCAACGTCATTGGGATGGATCTCGAACCCCATGAGGAGGAACGTCAACTCTGAGCTTAGCCCTGGAACACACTCGAAGAAGAACGTGCTCAGTATATTGTCGAAACTGAAGTTTCGTACCTTTCCCATCTTGCAGTCACTGAGATGCTGCTTCATGTTACTCAACAACGCAGTACTCCAATCATAGACTGTGGGTCTCATGCACTCCACTGCATAGAACATCAATGGCCGCGAGGCCTGGTGGAGTGAGGCTAGCCCTACTATCCTGCCAAGTGCTAGTAGTATCACCTTCAGGCCTAGTACCTGGATGGAGTTTGTCAGGATCTAACTCCCAATATTCTTCATGTTTGTAAAATAGTATACTGCAATATACTCATCAATGGTGAGGCCACCTCCGGGCCCGGGAGAGCGTAGGTTCACCACCTCTCCCCGTCGGGACAATCCTGTAATGAAGTATATGTCCTCCACCTCTATAGTGAGGGACATCCTGTCGATATGGAAAGACTTTGAGTCTGGATCCCAGTAGTCTATTGGAATTTGTAGCAGTCTTGGTTTGGCCCTTAGGATGCCAAGACACCAAAACTTGTATAGCCCACATGCACGAAGAGCTTGCTGAGCCATCAAATCACCCCGTACAACCTCTTCTATGTCTCCATGTTCCCTCTCCCCCCATTCTAGGACCATCCTGCACATTAAAAAGAATTTTTGGTCATTATTTCACCTAAAAAATCATATGCGCAGCCGCATACACGACTGTTTGAAAAACAGCTGCGTAGGTACGTGGGTTTGGGTGTTTTTTTACGTATAGCTAGCCCTATACGTGGAAAAAACCTCGATTTCTGTGTGGGACAATAAGACTAATCTAGATTGGCCTAAAACTAAAACCTCTTCCATGAAAATGGAAGAGGAGGACATGAGCAGTTACTTGGAGCAAGCGGTGTCGAATTTCGTTGGACGAAGCTCTCAGAATTCGCGTTTGAAGTTTTGAGCTCAAATGGGTATAAAGTTTCAACTGATATGTAATTTTTGATTTTTTTACTATTTATAGAAAATTTTTGAAAATTTTGAAAATTCTTACCCCCTTTCTATAGTTTTGGACCGTTTCTGACCATTTTGGACTAATCTAATGATGTAGGAGACCGTTTTGAGCACCGTTTCGACCATTATTTTGACCCGTTCGTGCTGATTTCAGGTATTATGTCTAAACTGGCATATATGTTAGATGTCATATCCATTTTAATTTTGCATGACCTTATGACTGTTTTATGATAACCTTAGGTACGAACCCATTCTATCTTGCCACGGAACCTTTTTGCTGTTTTAGAAGTTACATGATGTGAATGGTAGAGCTTGACCATACATGGGTGCCATAGCTAGCTCCTTTATTGCATTTGGTGCCAATGCCGACATTTTTTCCCTTTAGGTGTGGGAGTCCTTTATATAGTATTGCCATGTCTTTGCGCAAGAGCCTCATACTCCTCTTGATCTTTTTGCTAGCCTTATTCCCCCAAGACTCCCTTATGTCAAGTTGTAATTGCATTATCATGAGTTTTGCCTGCCTCATTGAGCCTTATGCCGGATTCCCTGACTTTGATTATCAACCATATAGCCCAAGCTTGTATCATGTCTAGCCATGCAGAGCCATTTTATATATATTTTGCAGCTTGATTCCCCATTTTTATCGGGAGGGGACCTTCCCCCTAGTGTCGTTATCCTACACATGTGTCCTTGCATTGAGCATAGGTATGTTTCGCTGCTTGGAACTAGTTTGTTTTCCCATTGACACTTGTCTCCTCCTAATATGTAACTATAAAGCACTTTTATTCTTTTTCAAGCTTTACAAAATATTTGAAAAAGTCCAAAAAAACTAAAAAAAACAAAAGCCGGATAAGAAAAGATGTTATCTTTGGCAGTAGTCGAGTCGTATCGCCTTCGAACAGAGCACTATATGTCACATCTGTTGGTTGGGTTAATAGTTTGACTTTAGGAGCTGTACTCATTTCTCTGAGTTTATCTCCACCAACTGGTTAAGCTTCCAGTCCCTATGGAGCCTTTGTGGATGCCTCCTATGTTGCAGAGATGTCTTAGTTTTGTATATGGAGTCTATGCTGCCTACATTCAGTCACCATTCACCTTTATGCTCTTGTTCGAAGGAAGTTGAAAACTGAGTCGGCCATTCCTCAGTTATCTTGACTTTGCATGTCGGCCATTCCCGGTACTAATACTGGTTCATGCACTTTATGATCGAGTCCTTCCACATTATACAGCTTTGCTGAGTACCTCATGTTGGATGACGGGGGATTGTAGTCATCAGTGGAAGGTTCTCTCACCATCGACAGTTTTTGGGAATACATCAATGTCCCCTGATTGATGGATCCTTTAAAGTGTTTGACCTCAACAAATTTATTCACACTTGTTAGTTTTCACTCTAGTACCTTGATTCCCATTTTCATTATTGGTGGGTGATCTCGCATCTATTAACGGTATACATCAATGACCGGTAATCAGACGATGGACTACTATGTTCGAGCTCGACACCTCTATTCGCATAGTAGGACTGTTGAGGCCTGGAAATTTGCAGGCAACACCAGCAAGGGATTCTCCCCAGTCAACATTCCCAAATAGCCCGTGACTGTTTGGTATAGGGAATTCGTCCGGCTACCATAGGTCAAGTAACAAAAAATAAAAGGTTTTACCGGTTGCGGCCTGGTCCACCATGTCTATTTTTGTGTTTTAGTTTTAAGTATGATATTCAAGTGCTTATCTGAAATGCAGCTTGATTAAGAATGCAAGGAGTGGTCACAATGTGATGCACAGGTTCTTACCTCTCGTCTTAGACTCTCTCACATCTAAATCACACACAACTAGAAAAACAACATTAACTAAGCTGTCCCTAGGGAGCAAGATATTAATTCATGAGTAATGTAATATTGTTCACACGTTAAGATAAATCACAGATAGTTTTTCTTAGAATCAAAACACATAAACATGAATAAAGATATACGCGACAAGATAGCTCATCAACCGTTAAAAACTCCATTACCCATAGTGGAAATTATCAAAGAATAAACCAGAGAACATTCCAATAAGAACATAGGTTAAAAAATTTAGAACGCTCTCACAGTTAATGAAACACAACTGAAAATGAAATAGTTCCCCTTCAACATTGTTCATTTTATCACATTTGAACATTCCACACATCACCTTCTCCAACAGGAAAAATTTGTAATTTATTATTGTAAAACGAAGTAGTTCCTTTTACAACAAATGGTTCACAAGTTTCTCCAGGGAAAAATCCCCCTCATTCCCTCTAACTTTCCTATCTTTATACAAAAACAACAAAACCTTTGAGTTGCCCCACCCCCTGACCTTCCGGCTCCCCCGACCGGTTTAATCTCACAATTTTGTCAGTTTGTTAGCGCTCATTATTTAGCCAATACATTACATTTCAAATTTAGTCTTATGAGTACTTCATAAAACGAGACCAGCTCGGTAACTGCTAAACCTTTTCTAAGTTTGTGCCTCTGTTGCTATTGATTTTGCTTTGTCTTTTATTTGTCCGTTGATCTCAGAACATCTCTGCCTATCACTTTTCAGCCAACTTCCTTTTTCTTTGTCCTTCAGCTAAGTCTTCTTTGCATCAGTAATCTGAAGAATCTCCTAAGTCCGTCTGTAGCCAAAATGAAAATTCATCATTAATTCGGACTGCATTTTTTTAACAAATGTAAACCATAAAAATGATCATCAAAATGAGGCACTGTACTGCACTTTTGTCACGAAAACCTTAAAAGGAAAGAAAATGAAACCTCCGTTGCCCTATAAAACAGGGTAAAAAACACATACAGAACAGGCGGGAAAAACCTTCACCGGAGGGAAAAACACTAAAGCATCGAAAGGATAGTTTAATTAATAGACGCAACGACGAGCTTTAGATGGGCAACGAGTTTCGCGAGACCATCAAGTCTAGTGGCGTCGAAAGGCTAAATGCCAAAGCAGCAGGTGGAAAAGCTCTTTGTCGGCGAACGGAACGACATAAACGCCGGGCGGTTAGAACATTACGCAGCCGCAATGGCGGAAGACGGAAAGACTACGGGCTCCGCAACAAATAAACATAACGACAAAAACCATCACAAAACATCGGCGAGTGGAGCAGTTATATGGCGGACATTTAGTTTGCTCGGGAGCCGCAATGGTGAAAATCAATCAGACTATGGCTTCCGACTTACAGTCATAAAACCTTCCGATATGGCGTAGAAACATCATGAAAACGTTAAGTGTTCGGAAAATCTTAAGGTTGTGCAGCGGCTTAAAAAGTTGTTCTCATATTCAAAATAGCGGCGTCGATGAGAAATAGACTTTCGATATCAAAGAAAGCAATCATAGATCAAAGAACAACATTTTCAAATCAAACCTCAAATTCCACAAACCAAAGCAGTTTCAGACATTAGCAATCTTCCGAAGAGCATGAAAACAGTTGACCTCAAAACAGAGTTCATGGATCCAAACGATTTTAGCCAGGATAAAATTAAAAGGAGGGTCCAAAATTTCAAAATTTGGGAAAACAGTTGCAGCTGCAACAATTGGCAACTACCCGGTGAACCTAGAATCTCTGGACAATTCCTTCCTTAAGTAACAGACTGTTTGACAATCAAACCAACATGTTGAATTCTTCTAGATGTCTGAATTTCCCAAATGGAAAATATATGTACTTTTAATCATTGATGATAGTCCAATTTAGGAGAAAGGAAACCAAGACTTCCAAGTCAAGATAACTCTTTTGAGGCCAGGAGATGAGGTTCATTTATTACTTGTGTCTTCAGGTAGCTTCCAGCTTGGACACCATAGGATTGTGACATATGATAAACATAAATATTCATTTGTTCCTCATTCCCATGCCATTTTTGCACTTTTTGTGCTTTTGGACTTTTGTCCTTTGTGAGTCCTCGAGCATGCCCTTCTTTCTGAATTTATATTCAGGCTCCTCTATCCATAGTGTCATTTTGTGTGAGAGATGTATTTTCAGCTCACGGATGGAGAAGAACTTCTGGAAATTTAGTACTTATACGGTTCAGTACTTTGTTTAGATACATATTGCTTTCATAGGAGTTTTTGACTCTTATCTGCCTTTTGGCATTCAATTCCTGGCATGGGATCATTTATATATAATATACTGTTTACCTTGCTTCCTTTCCATGGGTATTTTGCTGTCACTCCCTAGGACATTTTTAAATGTGAGATGGATGGAGCCTCAAAGTAGTATTCCAGACCTTTTGATCCTGGTTTATTTTACAAGGATTAAGTAGGACTTCAATGTGTTCATAGCCATTCAGGAAAACTGCTAAACTAGAAGAAATTCTTTTGGATAAAACAAAAGTACACAGTCTTACAATCAAGGACTTTAATTACTCCAGAATTCTAATGCTCTCCATGCAACCAAAAGTTTGCCTCTTTTTTATTGAAATCAATCAAAATCTAAACAAAAATAAAATAAATCAAAATAAACAGCCGAATCAATTTATTTATGTACAAGATAAAAGAACAAAAACAAAACTCAGGAAAAATAAGGTTTGAGAACTAAACCATTAACTGGTAAGTTCTCTTCCCACCCCTGTAAATCTTGTAATTTATAGGTTGAGGGGCCAAGTTTTGCCGCAATCTGGAAAGGGCCTAACCATAACTGTTGAAATTTTGTGTGTTTTCCTTTCTCATCATGGGGATGATCCCACTTGAGAACCAAGTCTCCGACCTCAAATTCTATTGTTCCAGCTTTGTGCTTATCAAACCACCTCTTTACTACCTCCTGTTGTTGTTTAAAATTTTCTCTGGCCTTGGATCTAGACTCTTCTGCCTTCAAAAGATTATGTATCCTTATTTGTAAGACTTCATTATCGGATCCTCTGGATTCCTGAGCTATTATGGAAGAGGGTAGCATGATGTTGGGGGGTAAAATGGCTTCTTTTCCACAAACAAGGGTATACGGGGACACACCCAACGAAGTCTTGGGGGTGACCCTATCAGCCCAAAGAGCATTTGGTAATGCTGAGTGCCAACTACTCTGATTTTCTATCACCATCTTTTTTAAAATCCTAATCAGATTCTTGTTTGTATATTCAGCCAAACCATTTCCCCATGGATAGTAATTAGCAGAGTAATGCAACTTGATTCCTTTCTCATGAGCAAAAGTAGTTAATCTAATCGAGGAAAAGTAAGTAGCATTATCAAAAACTAAATAAATTGGAACTCCAAACCTGGTCATAATATGATCTTGCAAGAAGTCCATGGCCGCATCTTCATTTACTTTACGCAATGGGATGGCTTCGACCCAGCGAGTGAAGTAGTCGGTTGCTGTCAGAATATATTTGTGTTGCAAGGAATAATTTGGCTTTATCTCTCCAATGATGTACATCCCCCATTGTTCAAAAGGTTCTTTTATCATTACAGGCTTTAATGGTCCAGCTGCTTTAACTTGTCTTCCACCACACCTTTGGCAGATGTCGCACTTCCTGACATGGGCATGTGCATCTTTGAACAATGTGGGACAATAGTATCCAGCTCTAAGAATTTTATGTGCTGTTGTATCTCCAGAGAAATGTCCTCCAACAGGCCCATCATGTAAGTCCATTATTACCTTCTTCGCGTCTTCTTTCTCTAAGCATCTAAGAAGAACTCCATCATAATTCTTTCTAAATAATATTCCTTCAACAATCTGATATGAGGCTGATTTAAGATGTAGTGCTCTTCTTTGCTTATAATTCCAATGTTCCGGTAACAATCCCGCCTGAAGGTAATGCACAAGGTCTCGATACCAGGAGTCCGGAGCTGTGAAAAGATGACATACATCCATCAAATGTAACTCAACTTTGTTTTCCCAAATCTGTTCTTCATTGTCTTTACTTTGAGTCATTAGTTTGCATAATCCCTGCCCTTTAACTATGAAGGATGGCTTGATTTCAAGGTCATACTCCTGTAGAGCTGTTACCCAATTGCCTCTTCTTTCTCCTAACTCCTTTTGTACAAAAAGAGACCTCACAGCTGGGTGTGGAACGATTACCTTTATCTGGTTCTTTAGTATGTATGGCCTGAATTGTTTCACCGCTTTGAACATTGTGTAAGCTTGTTTATCCACAGCTGGGTAATTCAATTCAACCCCTTGCAGACCAGTGCTCATAAATGATATGGGGAACTCATCTCACCCATCTTCCTTCTGGGTAAGCATAGCTGCTAGTGAATCATCAGATGCGAAAGTGTACAAAATAAAATCTTTCTCAAAATATAGACTTTTGAGGGAGGGTGCGTGTGCGACAACTGTCTTTATTATACTAAATGCGTTCTTCTCTACATCAATCCATTTGAATTATACACTTTGCTTTACCATTTGTTGCAAAGATTTAACAATTTGAGCAAAATCTGGCACAAACCTTCGCACAAAATTTATTGTCCCCATACTATGATTGCATGCCCTTTTTATTATGGGGTAAGGGAATTTGTTTGATGGCTTTGATCCTTTCTGGGTCTATGCAGATCTCCTTCTTAGAAACCACGTGACCCAACAAGTTACCTTCTGTAACGACAAACATGCACTTCTTGGGGTTTAGTGAGATACCATATTTTCGGCAATGTTCAAAAATCTGCTTTAGATGAAATGCGTGTTCCTCCCTTTTCTTTGAAAATATCGTGATGTCATCGAGGTATACTAGAACACTGAGGCCAATCAGACCATGGAAAGCTATGTCCATAGCCCTCTGGAAAGTAGCTCCAGTGTTTATGAGTCCAAAGGGCATCCTTCTATAAGCAAAAGTTCCCCACCTGGTTCTAAATGTCGTTTTAAGTCTGTCTTCTTCAACTACTAATACTTGATTGTAGCCTGAGAATCCATCTAATAAAGAGAATAGTTCAGAACCCAAAACCATTTGCAATATCTGCTCCATAGGTGGAACAGGATAATTGTCTTTATCTGAAGCATGATTTAAGTTTCTGAAATCCACACATAGCCTGATTTTCCAGATTTCTTCCTTACCGGTACCAGGTTTGAAACCCATTTCGAGTGTCTAACCTTGAAGATAATTCTAGCATCCAATAGTGTCTTGACTTCACTTTGGATTAAAGGTTCTAATTTTGGATGCATTTTCCTTAAAGGCTGTTGATACGGTTTGATTCTAGATCTGATGGGGATAACATGCTGGATAATATTGGTGTCATATGTCTTCATATCTTCATATGTCCAGGAAAAAACATCTTTGTATTGTTTGAAAAGATTGATAAACTTATTCCTCTCACTTGGGGAGCAACATTTTCCCAAACTCACATATTTGGGCTCCATTTTAGTTCCCAAGTTAATCAACTCGAACTGTAGAGATGAGCTATGAGTCTTCACATTCGCTAGTCTTCTAAATTTCTCGTTTAAATCAAACATTCATTCTAAAGTCCTGACTCCTTTAGGAATGAAGTTATCGAATTTTAACTCAGCTTGATGTTCTTCATCATCAATAATTGCCCCTTTAAAGGTCTCGTCATTTGTTAAGCATTCTATAATCTGCTGATCATCATCGAACACTCGTAGATTGGTTATCATGTTTGGAAATGAAGGCCTGAAAAGAAATTCAACAGAGCACCGATTATTAGAGGGCACAAGCCTCGCAGTGGAGGTGGCCAACAAGTCAGCTGCTGCATTCTTAAGTCTTGGAATCGATACAATGTTAAATGCATTAAAACCTTTAAATAAATCCAATACTTCATTTTGATAAGCTTTTAAATGAGGAGAAATGCAATGTATTTGATCTCAAATTTGTTTTACAATTATTTCGGAATCTCCAAACACTTTCAGATTTTTTGCCTTTAATTCAATTGCCTTTCTTAGTCCCTGAACCAATGCTTCATATTCAGCTGTGTTATTGGTACATTCAAACTCTAACCTACATGAAAGAAAATGTTTGTTTTTCCTAGGGTCAATCAAGACACAGCCGACTCCCAACCCTTCTAAAGTTTTAGAACCATCAAAGAAAAGCGTCCAAAAATCGCTAACTACTGTGCAAGAATTAACATCTACTTCTACAACTAAGTCTACTATTTTACAATCAATTTCATCAACCTGCGAAAACTGAAGGAGATCAGGTTGAGCGTCTAATGTATCGCTGGCTTCTTCCGCTTGGTAGTTTCCTGGTTCTAGCTCAATAAAGTAGTTTCCAAAAACAGAATCCACTGGTTCATTTGTACCTTCGAACTAAGTAACATTGTGTTTCATGTGGGGCTCCCTCAAAACTTTAATTTGAGTTGGGATTCCTTTATATGGTAGCCACAGATGTGACCAGTCCGAGGCAAAATATCCGTTTAGCTTTGCTGACCAATCTCTGCTCAAAACAAGTCCATAGGCTTCCGGTATGTCAGCTACCACGATATCAATGAATTGACATACCTTAGCATTTGAAGATAAGCGAACAAGCACATCCTCCATTTCCCCAATTACTTTCACATTCGTTCTATCCAACTGAACGACCCTCCAGGTAGATGGTTTAGGTTGCCCATTTATCTTTTTGCAGACCGACAGTGGCATGACATTGACTGATGCCCCCAAGTCTACTAGGCAGTTATGCACGTTGTGGTTGAAAATTTCAAAAGTAAGGAGAAAAGGTGGATTCTTGCTTTTAGGCTTACCTCCCATACTTCACCAATTTCTTCTTCTTGGGGTTGATTGTCAGTGGGCAGCCTCTCCTCTGATACTTCAAGTGCTTTCAATAGCTTTTCTTTTTGCCGTGGCACATTGCACATTTCAAATAATGAGATGTTTGCCCTTAGCTTTTTGATATCCTCCACAATGTCATAAT
Organism: Pseudotsuga menziesii; assembly: GCA_001517045.1. NCBI lineage: Eukaryota > Viridiplantae > Streptophyta > Pinopsida > Pinales > Pinaceae > Pseudotsuga > Pseudotsuga menziesii. The sequence goes on along the minus strand of LPNX010546001.1, from coordinate 121,883 downwards.
CCATCTTATGTTCTATGAGATTCGATTTAACATTATTAATTTTTTCTTCATTGGGCTTAGTAGACATGTTGGTTAGTCTAGGATTTTGACTGGTAATGGTAAATTCCGGAATTTCATTAGTTGGGGAGTTGTTTTGAAATTTCTTAACATTCTTTTGAAGTCTTTTGATCTTCGGGAGCATAAGACTGTTTTCCTTAATCAACCCCTGGCTTCTCGTCGTTACGTTTGTTTCCAGGATGCCCTTGTGTCTCAGATCCTTTTCCTCCTCGTCATTAAACAACGATACATAGTCCCATAAAACCATGGCCTCATTTTCCAGTTTTTCTGTTGATGTATTGCTGTCTTTCCCTTCTTCATCATTATCTTCAGTTAATTTGGAATCCAACAACTGATTCATAACCAACGTCATTGAATTTATCCATTGAGGACAATTCTTTTCAGAATGGGGTCGTTGGTGGAAAGTGAAAAAGTTATCCATTCCTACCTCCATTAAGTTCATAGATGCAGAGCTGTGCGAAGGGGGTTGGGATTGATTGTTATCTTCCCTTCTCTTGTAATAAGGCTTATAGAACTTTTGGGCTTCCTTTTCCTTTTCCAAGTCTATGATTCTGTTAGAGAGTTTCTGCATCATCTTTTCCATTCCTTTGAAATCTGGTGATTGCTCCTCTTTAGGCTTAGTAAATAACAAAGCTTTCCTCCCAACATTTTTTTCTCCTAACCGTTCAGGATAATCCTCGATGCTTTCTTTTTCGGCCTCTACTCTCTCTGCTTCTTCATAAGTCTCTGCTAGCATAGGTTTAGCCTTCATTTTGGAAAACATGGCCAACTCGGGTCCTAGAGCTGAGGTATAATATTCAATCAAGACTTTATCCGAGGGTTTGTCAGCTTCAGAAAAATTCTTAAGATAGGCCGCGAATCTTTGGGTAAAAATATGCACCTTCTCTTTTCTTTCTTTCTTTAAGGCGCACAGTCCTTTCATGAGAGCTACATGAGTTTTTTGGGTTGCATACTTACTTCTAAAAATCCTTTCAAAAGTATCCCAGTCTGGGATAGAGTTTGCAGGAAAACCAAAATACCATGATGCTGCTGCTCCTTTAAGGGTGTGTGGGAAAATTCTACAAAATACATCCTCATGCTCCCCAGCCCTTAATCCTTCTACTGCCAAATAAAAACTTTGTAAATGGTCATCTATTAGCATCTTCTCATTTGGATTAAACTTGGGCAGCATCTTCTCAAAGGCTTTAGGTAAGTCGTGCAATGGAGGTGTTAAGTTCAAGGGTGATCTGGCTTTCCAAGCAAGTGGTGGATTTGGTGGGTTGGGTGGCTGATTTACATTTACACCTGCCATGAGTCTGGGTGGAGAGTGAGGTGGTGAATGAACAGGAGTACAGACAGGTGAACAGTAAGGTGTCTTTGGGTCCTGTTGCCGCCTTTTCACACACCTGGATCATGTGGCAGAAATCTTCAAGCCACTCGGTGTGTCATTGGGGGCAAGTCTCGAGTCAAGGTTGTCACCTTGTTCTTGACTCCTCCATTTAGGCTCAACTCCTAACGAAGCCAAGGGGGGTAGACTCTATTAAGTTACTAAGGATGATTTCTTAGTGTAATGATGTTGTACTGAATCAGTTATTTAGGAGTTTGAATATTTTAACTATAAACAATCAAGATGACAAGATACGAAGATACACACGAAAGCACAAAGTTGATACACAATATATATATGAAGCAAAAAAGACCAGTGCCTTAAAAATGGAGTCAAAAGAGATCAGCGTGCTTGCATGTGTTTGGAATAAATGTTTTGCGATTGCATCTTGGTATGTTTTAAGTTAAAATTGGAGTATGAGTTGTTTAAATTAGGCTTAAGGGGGACTCCAGATATACCCGAGAGTAATTGGAGTATGTCCAAAACAAAGCCTATACGGCTACCCGCAAGGAATATGTGGGCTGAAATGGAGTCTCTGGGGCTGTGTTCGTAACGCACCCGTTAGGGTGTGACAGAGATCGGCGCCCCGAGGTCACTTTTCAGTAGGTTCTTGCTTCCTTTGGGTATTTTGCCACCGTAAAGGTTTGATCGAGGTGTTGGATTTTCACCTGATGGTTTGTTAATTGGGGAAGGTGAGTCCTAATTATGCTAGTCACCCAAGTGCTTTTGATACAGCTTGACTCATCGGACGAACTGCAGCCAAGTGCAGAGTATACACACTAGAGTCTTGTAAATTTTAATAAGTTTTAAAATACGTGTTCTTGCTTAAAAGAAAAGCCTCCAAGAACCTCTTTCGATCCAAGTGGATCTAAATCGGGGAATCAAGGAGGGGTTAATTTTAAAATGCTGATAAATAAAAGATAAGAAAATAACACAACTACACAAATCTGGTTTTCTGATTAATCCTACCACGAATCTCTTTCCCCTTGTGGGTCACTCGGGAAATCGTGGGGTAAGTATTATGATTAATTTTGAAAATAAGATATGGAATATGGAATTAACAACAAGATCAAATATACTACCCTACAAATCAGATCAATTCTAGTAAAAGGAAATAAGCAGAAAAAGACGAAAATGGCACCGACGCGAATCCCCCCCAGGGGGGATGGGGAATGGGATCGAAAGAGCCTATTCAAAGGATGATTTTATTACAGAGGTTACAATATCAAAGAACTAATAAAACAGAGTTTTCTTGGTCCTTATACAGGCTGAAACCAAGATATTACAGTTTATACAAAAAAATTACAAATTATGTGACAAAAGAGAGACCCCTGGGGGGATTTGAGCGCTCCAAAAGCCACTTTGGACAGCAGATTCCTTTATTCTCTGTCAGGCCTGCTAAATGACAGTGAGTGAATTAGAATAACAAGTGCCCCAAATCA
>LPNX010546001.1:99106-117577 GCA_001517045.1 Pseudotsuga menziesii | reverse complement strand
TATTAAAAAATAGCCTAAGTTTTGGAAAAATTAAAATTTAATAAAAAACACTGAAAAAACTAAAAAATTGAAAAATTGAAAAACACCTAGGGGGACTTAGTCATGTTCATATGACTCAAAAATTATGTCTAGCATGCTTACACATTGACACATAGACTCTAATAACCTCAATAGGCACAAATTCCAAGCCGACCACCCCAACTTTGGAGGTATGGAGTGAAAAACTCAGAAATTATCAGTCGTTTATTCAACAACCGATAATAACCAAGGGAAAAAACACCCTGGGCTGATCGGATTGAAAAATGAAGTCTAAGAGACCGAGTCTTTTATAGACACTATCATGCTAGAACATTTATTACAATTCCCCCATGGGGTATGAACACGTGATATGATACAACAAGCACTTCCCAGAAGTACTTCCAAAGGTCCTTTTGAAGTCCGAACAAGTTAGCCCTGTCCGGTTCACCGGGCTCACTTGATAAAAACCACTAAGTACAAATTAGGTGGTAATAGGTCCACTTGATTCAAAGGCTGAACCACCTCCTGTAAGGCTGTTTCTACCAGTTCTTCCAAATCTCCAACCAACACTGAGTCTTCCAAAATAGGACGGTCTCTCCTTTTATATTCTCTTCTAGGCAAGTCAGGGATAATTGGTAATCCTCCAATATTCTTCACATATGCCCTAGTGTGTCTTCTCAGATCATTAACTACTTCATTGTCCATAGAATACAAATGCTCTTTACCCTTCTGTTTAGGAATTGGATTGGGAAACAAACTGCTTTCTGAACTGTCACCAGTGGAATAATCTTGAAAAAATGGGTTTCCTCGGCCAGCCATACACTGGAGGCCCTCCTTCTAGTGCCAGAAACTGTTGAGGCCTGGAAATTCGCATGAGAATATTTAACCTATATGTGACTTGTCATGCATGGTACCCGCGTATTCCACTTTGTATACACAACTTGTTCTACATGGTACCCGTGTATTTCCTTGTATTTGTGACTATTTCCATTGCAACCCGTGGATCATACGTGAGTATTGTCACTACAACCCATGTATATCCCTTGCATACGCGACCATTGTCTCTGTAGCCCACGGATTTTACCTGTAGATGTCAAAAATGGAAGTTTCTCTAATTTTGGGTAGTTTGGGTGGTTATGAAACTGACTCCTTTGGTTGTAACTACTTTGTCTTTGACCCAATCTCTTCAGAAACATATAAATAGAGGTAGAGAGGTCCATGAGAAGGGGCTTGAATATTTGCATTGTTATGCTAGAGGATTTGAGACTCTCTTTCTGCCCACCTTTTCCCTGGAAGCTATCTCCTTGTGTTGCAGATCTTGGAGGCTGAGTTCCTTGGAGAAGAGAAGTAACATAACAATCAAGGTTTCGTGAGGTGCCCAACTTGAAGAGAAGGTATATTTGTACTTATTTTCATGATTAATAAAGATGTGATGTCCTTCTTCTTCCCAAATCATTGTTCAATGTGAGATTGAATCTCTGTTTATGATCAGATGTTTATGTTAATCAGATTATAATTTCATATTACTTTGATTATCATTGCTTTATATGTGGTCATATTGGTTTGAGGAAGGTATAATTCGTTTTGCAAATCTCTTGGAGCAAGAGGAGCAAGAGGAGGATTGAAGGGATGCTTGGATCAAACTTCGTTTGTCAAGGTATGAACCATACTAATCTATGAATCTTGTTTATATGTACTTGCAGAACCATTTGCATCTCTCTTTCAACTCTAGTACGTTGATGGCCTCGTAAACCCTAGCCATAGGAAACTTTCCTCTACAACAGAACTGGTGACTCTGCTGGGGAGTGCTTGGTATATTTGGGGTTTCTCTGTCTTTATTTCAGTATTTTTCAAGGTTTCAGGTCCTTCTTTCCACTTAGGAACACCTTCTTAATCTGATAGTACACCTCTCTTGCCTTCCTAAGGCATTTTTTGGCATTTTTTGGGCCATTTCCCACCCAGTCGTGAGTTGTATATTCCACAGTCGATTGTCTGAGATGTACACACAACCTGCTATATTTTCAAACTATGTATGACATGTGACCTATTGATAGGGAAACTCGCATATGCCCCTAAAACAATGTTTTTTCCTCATTTTTGTGGTTTTTTCTGCTGTTTGAGGGTTGTTTGGTAGGTTTTTTGGGGTCCTATGCAGGTGCATGACTCTACGGAGTTAGTATTATCCATTTAGGGTGTTTTTTTATCTACGTGGTAAGTATTTTTGTATCATTATGGTTTTCTCTTTTCTCATCACCCCACCCCCTTTGCTTGGTTTGACTTTTGGCTTATGTTTTTGGCGACTCTGTTAGTGATATTTGTCTAAGTTCAGAATCTTGTTGGTGTTTGCTTCCTTATTATTTTGTTGGTTAAATTCACCATGCCTAAGTAGTTGACTTGTCTCTTATGCAAGACTCCCTTCCAAGTAGGGTTTATACTGACATTAGTGTTGATGTATTTGTAACTTCAGAATGTATTCACTTGTATATCTTATGTATTGTACCTCGATTTTTATTCCAGGAAGTATATGTAATGTAATTGAGTCATGTCATGCCCCAATGTTCTGATCAAGAGATTCAATAATGTAAACAAGTCATGTAAAGTCATTGAGGTTAACCCTCCATTGTAAGTCGGGGCAATAGTCCCCACAATTGAGTCAAGGTTAACCCTCCTTGTTGATCGGAGGGAAAAGTCCCCATAGTTGTGGGGCACTAGGGTTATTAGACTCTCATAGAGATGTCGGCCCTAGTAAGTAATTGTTAAGTGGGGCTGACTTGTTGGAGTGGAATTTAAGTGAACAAAATAATATAAATAGAGAGTGAGCCTCTCTATTTATCACATACACACTCACTCACTGGGGTGCATGAGTGAGAGAGGAGAAGCTCTCTCAAGTGTGAGGGAGAGAACAACTGTGGAGATCATATTTTCTGTCTTTGGGTTTTTACTACTGCCATTAGTGTTCATTCTATCTCTGAGGAAGTTGTGGGGTTTTCTCCTTTATGGTTTCCTTGAGTAAAATTATTTGTGTCTCTTGTCTCTTGTGATTTTTGTTGTGTATGTTATTCTCTCAGATAAGATCCTAGATCATATTGCTTAAATGATAAAAATCTAACATAGTATCAGAGCTAACCTGAGAAGAAGACACTGTGCAATTGCAGAAGCTAGGGATTCTTAATTTTTGGGTCTCTCTCCATAATCCATCAGCAAAATAAGGATAGGATAACTCTCCATTGAAGGGTGCATCTTTCTATCGAAGCAAAATTTCACTCCAGGCATTTTTAGTTTTTGGTGAGGGAAATTAGGGCTTTTTACAGAAGAGGAATTTTTGAGTGAGCCCGGCATTGGATTTCTCTCCTCATCAAAATCAAAGTTTAGAGACCTAGGTTGAGATTTTTGGTTGGGTGCAACTCCAGGAAAGTCAAACCCTAGTTTGACCTCGGGCCTGAAAAACCCTAAAATATTGAAACTAATAGTTTTTGTAGATTCACTATATCTCAATATTGGAGATGGCTCAAGTGATGAAACTTTCATATGTCGAATATAAATTCTGGATGTACACTATGTCCAAGTTTTAGCCTCAGATTCACTATATTCTAGGAGATATGATTCCTCCAAGTTAAGGTTCCAGCCTCTCCCAGGATTCCTCCCCAAACAGGACACCTGGGGATAATTGCTATATATTGGGCTATGAAGGTCCAAATGAAATTTCTCAAGAATTTTCCAGAACGTGCACATATTTTAATTTCTATGGTAACAGTTTCAGACTTTGAAATAAAATAGTGACATGTGGAAGTTCGTACAACTTCTCTATGCTGAACAGCCCTGAAAAATGTCACCTTGGGAAAACGCTCATAAGTACCAGTTGGTTAAACCAATTCTGATGAAACCTATGGTGTTGGAACAAAGACAGATGAGGTTACCTCAGTACAAAATTTTAGACACATAGGAGCAGTAATTTTGGAGATACCGTAGTAACATTATCAGGCATTTCTGTAGAAGAAATTGGTAAACTAGGGCTTCCCATTCTTGGAGCTTCCCTCCACTATTTTCAGAAAATGATTATATTGGAAAGCTCGCCTTGAAGAGGTATATCTTTCTATCCAATCAGATCTAAAATATTTAGAGTTTTGAAAATTAGGGTTTCTGTGAAAAACCCTAGATCAGCCAGCTTCGGAACTAGGATGGACACCTCAAATCAGATCTCACTAGTTCTTGAAGGAAATGAATTGGACACCTACATAAGTAGAGAGGTTCTAGTTCCAGAGGGAGATGAGGCTAAAATCCTTACACAAGAAGAACTTGGTCAAGACCAATAATATCAAGATTTCATGATTCAAAGAAGGTACCTCAAGCGATGAGGAATACAAAGAACTCAATTCTTGAAGAGCCTCTTATCCATATTGAGCATTTGGATAAGAAATGATGCTGTTATGAATGAAGAAGATGATGAAGCTAAAAGAAGGAGTCTACCCACAAAACAAATCAAGATAAGTATTCAATTGTCATTTCATGATCTTGTTTTGTTATGCACTTGTTTATATTCAGTTGATGTGTTATGCATGATATAATGTTTGCATTAATGACATTATAGTACTAATATGCATGTGATGGTTAAGTAGCACATGGTGCTATACAAATATCCATTTCTACTTATCTAGAATGAAACCTCTTTGCTGAGATATTGGATTAGTGCACAATCTCAATGTTGTCTTGGTAGAGATGGAAGGCATCTAGAAAGTTTCTGTGAGATATGGATGAATGTTGTATTGGCTAAAATAGTTGCATGATTATATCTTTATGCATAAGAATTTACCATTATGAATATGCATTATGAAATGTTTCTAACCATACAACTAATGCATTTGACTTGTAGGAAAGATCGCATACAATCACCTGCAAGCAAAGAAGGATGAGACTTGTTCCAAAGAACAAGTGACGACAGTTCAGGAAAGAATCTAAGATGAATAATAATATGACGATACTTTCAAAGAAAGAAAGAGGCCTAAGATACAATCTAGTTATGTGACATTGTTGAGCGACATACCGGTTCAATAAGAACGATGACTAGGATGCAGTATCGATACCTGAAGAGAAGTTCGTCATTTCTTCCATATACAAGGCAAGATTTGTAGCACGAGGTTTCTCACGAAAAGAAGGCATAGACTACGAAGAGACATTTGTAGCCATTAGAAGTTAAGACACATGACAGGAAGAATCATGTGTGCAAATGAAAGAAAACCTTGTTTAAGCTCAGAAGACACCAGAAGATACCCATGGGATAACACATACATGAGGAGCTTGAATATCACATAGAGTGATGAAGATCTTAACCTTTGCTACAAAGTTGAAGATGAAAGCCTATAAAGGATGACAAGCTCACAGATGGGTGCGAGAAGAAATTTTGAAAAGGTTCAAGATAGAGGATCTTGGTATCCAGTGACCCCAGATGGATACATAGAATAATAGTAGCAGAGGAAGCTACTTGCCACTCCGGTACATAATGTTTCAGTGCATAAAGTATGAAAGACAGAAGGAGTATGATACTCCGCTTCAGAGGGAGTGACTACAGAAGATCCTGAGGTTCAACATGGTACGACAGGATGGATAGCTTACTGATGACTCTAGGATTTACTGAGAGTAAAGTGGATTCCAACCTTTTCTTCAAGGTTGAAGGTGGAAGACCAGTGATGATCCTATTATATGTCGATGACTTGTTTCTGATAGGAAAGAGGAACTCATTAAATTTGAAAGAAGAAGACTTGCAGCCTAGTTTGAGATGAAGGACTTGGGGATGATGCACTACGTTCTAGGCATGGAGGTGTGGACAAGGGAAGTATGCAACAGAGATCCTGAAGAGGTTCATGATGATGGACTGCATGACCACACCTATGGAATCGAACTTGAAGCTATTGAGTGTTGCTTCATCAGAGTTGGTTGATGCCACGATGTATCGTCAGTTGATTTGTTCCTTGATGTACCTGACAAATACAAGCCTAGATATTTACTTTGTTGTGAACACATTGCGACATGTTCACCTGATGGTTGCAAAGCATGCAGTAAGGTACCTGAAGGGTATAATTGAGTATGGGATCAAATATGAGGTGAATCAGAACATTAACCTGAAGGGTTATGTGGATTCATATTGGGCAAGAAGTGCCATTGATAGGAAGAGAACTTCTTGGTGTAGCAGGAAGCAGTCTTGCATGGCACAAAGTACAACCAAGGAAAAAGATGTTGCCACTTGCTATTTGGGAGGTAGTATGTTTCTTTTGAAAACTACTATTTGATTTGGTTGATATAACTTGCATTTTTGTATGATGCATAAAGGAGCAGTGATACAGATTGAGATCTCTCGAAAGAGGGAGTTCTAGCATAGCCAGTGAGACAGGTTGTCTGAGCATAAATCCTGGTGAAGCTCATAGGTTGCTCAGATGTAATAGGTCCTATAGGTTGTCCTCGGATGTAATAGGTCCTGGAAAATCTTGCAGGTTATCCTTGGATGTAATCATCCCTAATGTGATTCTATGCTAGAAATGGCTAGAGTGAAGTTCGAGTACTTCAGGGAGAAGCTTGGTGTTCTCCATATCGAGGTTCCTTCCAAGGGGAAGTGATGAGTCCGTGATTCCTTCTGACATGGTGGAAGGATGAGCTTCACATGGTCATATGTAAGTGCATAGATGCTCTAATGTGATTGTGGGTTGTGTTACCACATGATCAGTGTAGAGCCATTCTGATGTGATTGAGGGATGTGTTCCCACATGATCGGATATAAGTGATGAAGGCCATTCTCTAGGAGAATGGAGGCACCTGGTCAGTTACCAGGAATACTCAGCTTAGTGCTAAGAGGCCATTCTCTATGAGAATAGAGGCACCTAATTAGTTACCAGGAATACTCAACTTAGTGCTGAGAGGCCATTCTCTATGAGAATGGAGGCACCTGGTCAGTTACCAGGAATACTTAGCTTAGTACTGAGAGGCCATTCTCTATGAGAATGGAGGCACCTGTTCAGTTACCATAAATACTCATCTTAGTGTTGAGAGGCCATTATCTAGGAGAATGGAGGCACCTGGTCATTTACCAGGAATACTCAGCCTAGAGCTGAGAGCCCTTCTGACATGTATGCTGGATTGGTTCCTCGCATGGTCAGATGTAAGTGCAAAGCCCTTCCATGGATGGTAGTAGTTGTGTCCTACCATGCCACTGGTTGTAAGTGCTGGGCCCTTCCACAGATGATAGTAGGTGTGTCCTATCATGCTGATGGTTGTAAGTGCTGGGCCTTTTCACAAATGATAGTAGGTGTGTCCTATCATGCTGGTGAATGTAAGTGCTGGGCCTTTTCGTCATGGTTCTTGGATGTGTTCCTCCCATGGTCAGATGTAAGTACTGGGCCTTTCTGACATGATGGTGGATGTGTTCCTCTCATGGTTAGATGTGAGTGCTGGGCGTGCCTTTCTGACATGGTTCTTGGATGTGTTCCTCCCATGGTCAGATGTAAGTGTTGGGAGGGCCTTTTTGACATGGTTCATTCCATGGTCAGATATAAGTGTTGAAGACATTGAATACCTACCTGGAGGCTAGGCCTACAACCAGCATGAAAAAGGGTTGGATCTGTAGAAATTCTTGTGACGAGAAGAATGAAGAAATAGCACCATTTGATTGAGATAGCGAAAGCAGTGATGTTGATGATGATCCAGACTTGATGATGATCCAATGACGATCCAGATCACGTGATGATCTAGACTTGATGATGATCCATTGATGATCCAGACTTGATGACGATCTAGTGATGCTCCAGATCAAGTGATGATGCAGGCTTGATGATGATCCAGTGATGCTCCAAATCAAGTGATGATCCAAAGTCGATGATGATCCAGTGATGATCTAGATCCAGTGATGATCCAGACTTGATGAAGATGACTTGACGATGAAGATGACTTGAAGATGAAAATGACTTGAAGATGAAGATGACTTGATGATGATCTAGATGATACAGAGAAGAAGACTTGTGCTGATAAATTGTGTCAAGAGAATACCTTCCTAGTTAAGAGGGAGTTTTGATGTATTTGTAACTTTGGAATGTATTCACTTGTATATCTTATGTATTGTACCCCGATGTTTATTCTGGGAAGTATCTGTAATGTAATTGAGTCATGTCATGCCCTGATGTTTCGATCAGGAGATTCAATAATGTAAATAAGTCATATAAATTCATTGAGGTTAACCCTCCATTATAAGTCGGGGCAATAGTCCCCACAAATGGGTCAAGGTTAACCCTCCTTGTTGATTGGAGGGAAAAGTCCCCACAGTTATGGGGCACTAGGGTTATTAGACTCTCATAGAGATGTCGACCCTGGTAAGTAATTATTAAGTGGGGCTAACTTGTTGGAGTGGAATTTAAGTGAACGAAATAATATAAATAGAGAGTGAGCCTCTCTATTTATCACACACACTCTCACTCACTAGGTTGCATGAGTGAGAGAGGAGAAGCTCTCTCAAGTGTGAGAGAGAGAACAACTGTGGATATCATTTTTTCTGTCTTTGGGTTTTACTACTGCCATTGGTGCTCATTCTATCTCTGAGGAAGTTGAGGGGTTTTCTCCTTTATGGTTTCCCCAAGGAAAATTATTTGTGTCTCTTGTCTCTCGTGATTTTTGCTGTGTATGTTATTCTCTCAAATAAGATCCTAGATCATATTGCTTAAATGATAAAAATATAACAATTAGGGCATTCTAGAGTATGTTTGGTGGTTGTATAATAGAGTTCCTTTTGCTTTGTTCTTGGCATCTACATACTTTATCTTGTAGGTAGTTTTTCTTTTGCACTTATAAAAAAAAACGTATAGTTGTTTAATATGCATGTAGATTAGGGTTTTTGTCTTTAATGCACTGCGTATCATTATTCTTGAAAAAATAAAAAGAAGCTTTTCTTTAGTGACTTTCAAGTTTTTTGTTTGAAAAAGAAAGAGAATAGTTTTTTTGTTTTGCATTTCCTTTTTCTTTGCTTAGTCATCTTGTTTCGACATTGAGTCAAGACACCATTGGTTTCACCTTCGCCACCCCCTTTGAGTAATTAACAACCCTTTAAAATAAACACTTAATATTTAAAATTTATTAGTAACTGTTTGTTTATAGGGACGGCACACACTAGTCTAGGCTAGTGTTTTGGGTTAGGGATATCTTAACTGCCCAAAAATTCAAACTCAAACATAGTGGCCTATCTTTTAGGAAATCCAATTTCATTGGGAAAGACATCGAAAAGATCCTGTCACGCAGGAGTCAAGCACGAGGTCATGCGATATTGATTTGTTGAAGATACCCCTCCACTTCTTAGTAAAACATACACTAGATATGTTGCACGTTTTAGGAATCCTCCAGTACCTCCTCCCGGCCTCGTGTGGTTCCTGGTACTATTTGGGTTTTAGGATTTGCTACCCTGCCCATGTGCATTGGCTGGACTGACTGCCGGACTTTCTTCGCGTTTTCAGTATCCTTAGTATCTTGTCGTCTAGGATCTTACACGGGTGGCATTGGAAGGCTATTTCCAATGCACCTAGGGTAGACTTGGAAGGTAACCTAGGTAGAAAATATGGGAGGGCGGTTGGGTGATTCCAGTGCTTGCACCTAGAGGGCTCTTCATGAGATGCCAAGTAACTAATATCCTTCATTCACTGGTTAGTTCTGGGCCCTCATCATCCCAGAATTTCCTTTGGAAGGCATCTTTGTTTGCTTGGCTTATACTTAGGTCTTTTTCTAGTGGTGTGTTCATTTTACTATTGGTTTCCTGTCGACCTCAGACTTTGTATTATTTTTTGAAACTACGGATAACACCCCTTTGAACATTAACCCAGAGATCCCCATGCTGGGAACTCCTTGTACTATTCCTCTCATAGGGAATGCTGGTGTTCCTTTGATGGCCACCTTGCATCTACCTGGATTCATCCTAGAACAACCAGTGTGTTTGTTTTCCACTCCAACTGTCCTAAATGCTCATGATGCTTCTCAAATAAGATCCTTATATCAAGGGAATCAAGACACTACTTTCTCTTCACATGTAGTTTCTTCTCCTCCTCCTTCTACCTCATGCGGTGAAAGTAATGATACTAGTAACCGCAGTCTAAAAGGAGTAAAATAAGGATGAATATGAAGAAGACACATAAGAAAGGGGGAACCTATTCAACCTCTACAAGTCAAGTTGAACCTCACCACCTAGCCTCTGCAGTTCATGTTGGAGGAACCTATCCAACCTCTGCAGATCATGTTAGATATAAGCACTTGACCTCTGCAAGTTAAGCTGATATTCACCATCCAACCTCTACTGATCATGTTGGTGGGATCCTTCCAACCTTTTCGGGTCACATTGGATCCAGTTACTCAGCCTCTACAGTTCATGCTGAGGGCACCCGTTCAACCTCTATAGGTCAAGTTGAGCCTCCCCATACAACCCCTGCAGGTCATGTTGGATCCATCCACCTAGCCTCTGAAGGTCATGATGGGGGCACACACTCAACTGCTGCAAAGCATGTTGATCCTTCCCATTCAACCTCTGCAGGTCATGTTTGACCAACTCTCTCAGCCTCTGCAGGTCATGCTGGGGGAATTCTTTCAGCCTCTGTGGTTCATGTTGAGGAAAAATAGTAATCCATTGCAAGTCATGTTGACACTGTTGAAAGGAATAACCATTCAAAACACAAGCCCAAGTTCCCTTGTAATATTTATGAGGGAGACCACCTTACTTATCTATGCTCATCCATTACAGAGGTACGAAGAGTTTGGTTTCATGGTCATCCCATTTTTGAACATACTAAATTTTTTCAGCAACTAACCTCTCTTATTTAGGTTGGACCCAGTCACCCAGCCTCTGGTGGTCATGCTGGGTGAAAAATCTCAACCTTTGTAGGTCATGCTGAGAGAAAACAGTCAACCACTACTAGTCATGTTGACACCATTTAGAAAACTGGTTGTTCAAAGTGAAAACTAAAGTTCCCTTATAAGCTACGCAAGGGAGATCATCTTACTCACCAGTTCCCTGCTATCGCAGAAATGTGAAGAGTGTGGTCTAAGACACAAGAATATCCTGCTCCTGAATAACCTATAGTTTCGCAACAACCTATTCAACCTTTGGTTGATCTAGTGGTTGAAACTTCCTAGTATTTGGTTCACCCCACTCTTCTTTCAGAGAGTGATCCTTATGTGATTGAACCAATGCCATCTTTGGTTAATCCCACACTCCATTCGGAGAATGACTTTCACGAAGCAGTTGAATCGATTCCATTGTTGATCAATCCCACTCTTCCTTTGGAGAGTGAAGTGTTTGCTAGTCATATTTTCTTCACTACCAGTTCAAAACTTACTGAACAAGGGGGAATTGAACTCACTTCAGATGAACCCCCACCAAGTTCTCAGATTGCTTCCTTTGATTGGGATAGACTAGTTGAGCCGCGCCTTCCTTCTGATGCACCTTTCTAGATAAAGGTCAAAGTTGGACAATACACGATTTCTCGTTGTATTGTTGATGAAGGATCCTCATTTAGTATCTTTTCTGCTCGTGCTTAGTGAGGCATGGGATCTCCCAGGCCTTATGTCAACTGCTAGTCAGTTACTGGCATTTGATAGAAGAACTAGTATAGCCTTGGGAATTATTTCCCAAACACCTGTTACTTTGGGTGGGAAGACTGTCTTAGTTGATTTCATGGTGATAGAATACCCCTTGGACTTCAATATGCTCCTCGAACATGATTATATGTATGACATCCAAGCTATAGTGTCAACATTCTTTTATGTGATGTAATTTAATCATGGCAAAGAAATTTTCACTATCAATTAGTTGGATTTTCTTGATCCCTCTCTTGACCCAACTAGAGACTAGGTCTTTCCTTTATTGATTCCCATTGTTTCTATAGACACTACCCCAGCACGGGTGAGCTATGTGGCCTCATGTCCTTTGTGTTCAATTTCCACTGAGGAGAAGCCTTTGTGTTCATGCTTATCTTCTTAGGACTTGGTTCCAACAGTTGACCAAGTGATTCATATTATACAAATTGTGGAGCCTACTCTCCACTCTGTCGATTCATTTGAAAGTTTATACATGTTTCCTATCTCGGATGATCTCCTTCTTTCGGATGAAGTCTTCCTAGAGTATTTAATACATTCTAACCTTCTTTTGGATTTTGGTCTAGTTGTGAATAAGTCTCACCCTGATTCGCTTCATAAGCCTGATATTTCTATTGAATGATCTCCTTATGTTGGTATTATTGAGTCCTTTGAATCTTCCTTCGAACAATAAGCCAGTGATCCTGACGAGTTTGATTTTTCTTGTGAAATTTTCAAATCCTATGATACTGATTTTGTTCCTGTAGACTCTATCTCCTCTGTTGATCTTTTCTTTTCTTCTGAGGTTGATCTTATTTATTATAAACCCTTAGGCCTTGGCACTATATAATATTCTTCGGTTGATTCTGCATTGACTACACCTTTTGTAGAAGATAGCAAAGTTGCATGTGTTTCTTCCAAAGTTACCTGCATCGGATATTTTCTTCTGAATATGATCCTGATGATGTTGTTTCTTCCAGACAGGATTCTTAGTTGGATTCACAAATGTTCACTAGCCTCGCCTTGTTGTTCAAGCTCTAACTGCATTTTCATGTACCTTATTCGTGCTTATGAGCTTGGTGTCAGCTTCCACGCTTTTAGCTTGTTGTATAATCCCTCATCTTCACTCTCATCATCGCTCAACCTTGTACCATTTTTCCTTTGCAACTTGACACCTTTTTCCTTGAGGAGACGTTCCCCGAGTGTCTTTATCTTGCTCATGTTCCTTGCATTATACATAGGTTTGTTCCTCGCGCTTGGAACTAGTTTATCCTGCCTCTGACACTCGTCTCCTTGGATTTAGAGTATTCTTTCTGCTATCCTTCGAGCTCATTAAAAATAGTAAGGAGGTTGCGAGTTGAATATTTTGGATTCGTTAAAAATTCATGGGAAAGATATGGAGTTATATTTAAGCCCTGGTCTAACTCATTAAAATTGACTAGATTGCCGAGTTAACTTGTTTGTTCAAACTCATTAAGGTAAATTGAACAATCATCTGCATAGGTATAAGTTTATCCCTTTTTCTGACCTTAGTGGATTACTTAGGAAAAATGAATACTCTATTTTCTTCAGAATCTAGAAGAGTATCTTCAAGCATAGGTTTATCTCTTTTCCATACCCGAAGGACTAAACTTACGGAAAATGAACATTTTTGAGCTTAGTTTTCTCTTTTTCGTGCTCTAGACCTAAACATGAAAAAGATTATGAGCGCACTTTATGTATTTTTCATGCTCACTAAAACCTAAAGAACAAAGCATCGATTTTACTATTGTAAGCCCCATTTCTCGTAATCAAATGGATCTTTCCGAGTGATATTTCCTTCCTTCACACTCGTTAAACTCAGGCTACATGCTGTTTCTTAAGGTGCGTCATCCTGGTGATAGTTTACCCCTTTTTCAGAACTTGCCGACTAACTACGAAAAATGCATACCTTAGTTCTACTGAGCTAAGAGAGTTCTCGTCTGTATTGTTTTACAGTTTTTTGGACTTAGGAGACTATCTTTATGAAAAAGAACCCCCTAGAGTCTTCTTTGGATTTTTTTAGATATTCAAAACTATGTAAACAATGTCGAGCATTCACTAATTCGAGCTTGTAAAATCCACGAATCAGTGCTTTATGAAGCATTCTTTTGTCTCTTCTTTGACCTTTCCAAAAATTAAGAAGGTCCTGTGTTTGATTTCTTGGATTCATTAAACCTTTACAAGAAAGAGGAAATGGAATTTCATTCACATGTTTTTTACATCATGGCAGCAAGTCTTGTTTCCTTGAACAAACCACCAGTTTTGAGTCTATCAACAGTTGGGTCTTAGTTTTTGAACTTATCCTGGTTCAAAGTTTTTACTCCTTTAGTTGGCCTGTTTTCCAATTATATGGGGAATATGCCAATGTCTCCTACATTGCAGATTTGTGTCGTTGGTCCCTTCATGTCAAAAGGTTCCTAAGTCACTTTTGTGTCGTGCTCACTATTCAAGGATTAAACCTTTGTCAGCAATTTTGCAGTTTCCTTGACCTTTTGTGTCGGCCATTCCCTGGTATCAGTTCATTACATCATGTCTTTGGAGGTCCTTGTCATGAAATTTTGTACCAATTCCAGATCCAATTAGTCTTTGACTTACCTCATGTTGGATGATGGAGGATGCCTTAATTCCTTCCTTCCAACAGATCTCTTCCTATCGACTGCAACACATATTTCTTTGGGAATGAGATTTAGAGTTTATGACAGTACGTTGGGGATTGCAGCCATAAGTGGCAATTTCCCTCACTATAGGGTAGTGGGAATACCTTACTGTCTCCTAATCGATGGATTCTACAAGTGTCCGACTTCAACTCCTTGTATTCACACTTGTTAGAATGTATTAGGTACCTTGGGGACCATTTTCATTAATGGTGGTTTCCCTCGCGTTTGTTAACGATTCCTATTACTGGTCGGTAATCAAACGATTTCCTCCATGTTCGATTTTAGGTTCTTTATTCACATGGTTAGGATTCAAACCTTTTGGGAAATTTGGATTGAAGACCTTGGGCTAGCAGTAATATTGTTATTTTTTGCTATTTCCCGAGTCGTGCAAGACCTTGTCACACTTCATATGACATTTTGCTGAGACATAGATCCACCTTGTATTCTTGTGGCTATGATCGATTGTTGAGCATCGATCAACCTTGTTCATTTGTGGCCATGAATCCTTTAGATTTGATATGGAACCTTTTTGCATATTGAGTGACCATGACAGTTGCATCGGTTATACATATGTCGGATCCGCCTGTATATTTATGGCGATCATTTGTATATGGACTTGTATGTCCCAGAGATCAGTTTTGTATGACATTTATCTCTCTTTCAGGTACCTCCATTTGAGCCTTTTGATCTTAGATTCTCTGCTCTCTCCATACTTAGTTGTTTCCTTTATAATGAATTTCGGCTATCGTCTTCCCCTCTAACCTTATACATTAGGGGTATCTGTTATATCTCAAAATGAGGCATCACTTCCTATGACCACTTTCCCATGATTCTGTCGCATGTTGACACTTCCATGACGACACTTCATGAACGTCACTGAAAAAACACCTATCTTGGAGGACCCATATATAGAGTTTAGTAACTATGTTTGACCTCTTCTCTACACCATTGGAAATTGTTGGTTGTGGAGCCTGATATTCCATATCCAGAGATATTATTCAGTCATGTTTGTACCCCAGGTGTACTGTACACTCATTTACCTTGCCTTGGGGTTTGGGGCAGTGCCCCCAAAAAAGGGGGTTCAGGGGCAGCATCCCCGAGATACGAGGGTTCGGGGGTAGCGCCCCCCAGAAATGGGGGTTCGGGAGCTTAGGACCTGAGAATTTTTTTTGGGATGTGTTTGGCCAACAGTTATGCGGACCCATGGTATTGGGTTAACCGTAGTATTTTCCCATGGTATTTTTCCCCTATAAAAGAAATAATTGTAACACAACTGTGTATGGTATTGTAGCATTGTAAACAATCTCTGTGATTGTGTGAGAGAGACTGTGAGAACGTGAAGAGGAAGTGCATCAGTTTTGTTGCAGGTTGTATCCCTTCATCTTTCTGGACTGTAATAAAAGTACTGGCAATTTCTTGGTGGACGTAGCCCATCGTTTGGGTGAACCACGTTATATTTGTGTCTCTCTGTAATGTGTTTAATGTGTTTTGCATATTGTTTAATGATTTAACTATATATTTGTTATTGCTTTGCGGTCTTGTTTTCTAACAATTGGTATCATAGCCAAAAGGTCTATTTGGCTGGTAAACTAACATGAAAGAAGGGTTCTTGGTTTGAGTGGGAGCAATGGCGGAAGAGAGAAAGTTTAGGGTCGAGAAATTCAATGGCCAAAACTATAAGTTATGGAAGATACAAATGGAGGACTATCTATACCAGAAGGTTCTGTACCTTCCGTTGGGAGGAAAAGCAAAACAACCGGCGGCTATGAAGGATGAAGAATGGGAGGTTCTTGATAGAAAGGCACTGGGAACAATATGACTATGCCTGGATTCGTCGGTGGCTTTCAATATTTTGGAAGAAAAAACAACAGAGGGTGTGATGAGCGCATTGGGTAAGCTCTACGAAAAATCCTCAGCTTCCAACAAGGTATTTTTAATGAAGCATTTATTTAATATGAAGATGTCGGAAGGTGGATTTGTTGCCAATCATTTAAATGAGTTTAATACACTTACTGATCAGTTAAGTTCTGTAAAAGTGAACTTTGATGATAAGGTTAGGGCTCTTATAATCTTGTGTTCAATGCCAGAAAGCTTGAATAGCTTGGTCATGACTGTAAGTAACTCTGTCCCTAGTTCAAACACTCTTAAGTTTGATGATGTTGTTGGTGTTATTATTAGCAAGGAAATGCGAAGAAAAAGCATAGGCAAGACATCAGGTAATGCGTTGACCATGGAGAGCAGAGGGAGACAAAAGGAGAGAGGAAAGATCCCAGGTAACTGCGATAATTCTGGAAAGGGCAGATCCAAGTCCAAATTTGGAAAAATAGAGTGCTGGAACTGTGGTAAGAAAGGACATCTGAAGAAAGACTGCAGAGCTCCAAAGAAGAAAGGAGACAGACAACAAGATACTACTCAGGAAGCGAATGTAGCAGGTGATGTGTTACAAGATTCTTTGATTCTTGCATTACTAGGTAGTAGATTCACGGCCTTCATGTCATGCTACACCCCATAGGAAATTCTTTCATGATTATGTTCAAGGTGATTTTGGGCTTGTGTTATTAGGGGATGATGAACCATGTAAACTTATTGGAAAGGGTAAGGTACAGATTAAGTTAAATAATGGAAATGACTTGCTACTAAAAGATGTAAGGCACATTCCTTCTATGAAAATAAATCTGATCTCAACAGGGAAGTTAGGAGATGGTGACTATTTGTCTACATTTGGAGAAACGTGGTGGAAGGTCACTAAAGGATCAATGGTAGTAGAAAAAGGAGATAGGATAGGTATGTTATATTTATGTCCTCATAATACTGATTATTCTATCTTTGTAGCTTCCATAGAAATAGGTGTGACATTGTGGCATCATAGGCTTGGCCACATGAGTGAGAAGGGAATGTAGATTCTTGACTCAAGGAAACTGCTTCTAGATCTGAAGCAGGTAAGTTTGGAATTATGTGAGAATTGTGTTTATGGAAAACAGACTCAAAGTTAGTTTTCTTAGGGTTGGGAAACAAAAGAAGAGTGAAAAGTTAGAGCTTGTCCATACAGATGTATGGGGACTAGCTCAGGTACAATATCTTGGTGGCTCTCATTATTATGTTACTTTTATTGATGATGAAAGTAGAAAAACTTGGGTTTATTGCATTAGACATAAATTTGATGTATTTGATACTTTTAAGAAGTGGAAAGCTTTGTCTGAGAATAAGATAGGAAAAAGGTTGAAATGTCTTAGATCTGATAATGGAGGTGAATACTGTGGCAAGGAGTTTGAAAGTTACTATTCACACAATGGGATTCGTAGAGAGAAGACAGTCCCTGGAACACCATACGAAAATGGCGTGTCCTAAAGGATGAACAGAACGATCATGGAGTGTGCAAGGTGTATGAGATTGCATGCAGGGTTGCCCTTACAGTTTTGGGCTGATGCTATAAACACTACTGTTTATTTAATAAACAGAGGGCCTTCAAGTGCTTTGGATGGTGGCATTCCAGAGGAGGCATGGATAGGTAAATAGGTAAAACAGTCATTTATGAGAACATTTGGTTGTGAAGCATTTATCCATATTGATAAAGATGATAGAACAATGCTTGAAGCTAAATCCAAGAAATATGCCATTAATTAATGGGAAGAAGGTTTGAGCTAAGTACAGACCATTGTGGTCTGAAGTAATTTTTTGATCAGCCAACATTAAATGCTAGGCAAGCTAGATGGCTGGAGTTTTCATGTGAGTTTGATTTCGAAATCAAGCACATAAAGGGAAAAGATAATAAGGTAGCTGATGCACTCAACAGGAAGATGCAGGAAATGCATGTGGCATTTGTTAATATTTGCCAGTCATATTTGAGACAACAAATTGTTAATCATATTGCTGGAGATGAATTGTATGAGCAGGTAAAAGACAAATTGCAGTAGCAAAGTCTTGAGAAGAGGTATGGGGGATATAAATTGGAAGAAGATGGACTTCTTACTTATAAGAACATAATATATATTCCAATTGTAGCATATTTGAGGAGAGTTGTTATGGATGAGATCCATCAAGCTCCATATTCTAGTCATCTAGGATATCAGAAGACAATTTCCACAACTAGAAAGCAATATTTTCGGCCAGGAATGAAAAAGGACATGGCTGAGTACATTTCAAGGTGCATGAAATGTTAGCAGGTAAAGGTTGAGCATCAACACCTAGT
>LPNX010546001.1:50415-90615 GCA_001517045.1 Pseudotsuga menziesii | reverse complement strand
AGCCCAAGATATAGCAATTCTCCCCAGGTGTCCTGTTTAGGGATGAATCCTGGAAGAGGCTGGAACCCTAACTTGGAGGGATCATATCTCCTAGAATATAGCTAATATGAGGCTGGATTTTGGAAAAAGTGTAAATCCATATTTTATCTTCGGCCTGTGAATGTTTCAGCTCGTGATCCTTCTCCAATCTCGAGATATAGTGAATTTACCGAAACTTATCAGTTTTAGTATTTAGGGGTTTTCCAGATCAGGGTCAAACTAGGGTTTGAATTTCCTGGAGTTATAACCAACAAAAAATATCGACCCAGGTCTCTAAAATTTGATTTTGATGAGGAGAGAAATCCTATTCCAGGCTCACTTAAAAATTCCTCTTCTGTAAGAAGCCCTAATTTCCCGCACCAAAAATTGAAAATGTCCGAAATCGAATTTCGCTTCAACAGAAAGATGCACCCTTCAATGGAGAGTCATCCTAGAATAATTTTGTTGATGGATTGTGGAGAGAGACCCAAAATGTAAGAAACCCTATCTTTTGCAGCTGCACAATGTCTTCTTCTCAGGTTAGCTCTGATACCATGTTAGATTTTTATCATTCAAGCTAGCATTATGATCTTAGGATCTTTAACTGAGAGAATAACATGTACAACAATAAACACAAGAGACAAGAGACACAATGAATTTTCCTCGGGGAAACCATAAAGGATAAAACCCCACAACTCCCTAAGAGATATAATCAACACAAAAAGTAAAACCCAAAAACATAAAGATGATCTCCCGATAGCAGTAGTCTCTCTCTTGTCCCTGCAACTTCTCTCTCACTCATGCAACCCAATGAGTGAGTGTGTGTGTGATAAATAGAGAGGTTCACTCTCTATTTATATTCTTTCATTCACTTAATGTCCACTCCAACATGTCGGACTCACTTATCAATTACTTACTAGAGCCGACATCTCTAGGAGAGTCTAATAACCCTAGTGCCTCACAACTTGTGGGGACTTTGTCCCTTCGACCAACAAGGAGGGTTATCCTTAACACAATGGTGGGGACTATTGCCTTGAATTACAATATCTCACTTAGGACCGACTTCTCTAGGATATTCTAACAACCCTAGGGCCCCACAACTACATGGAATTTAACCCTTGAACAATAGGAGGGTTACCCACAATGACTTGAAATGACTTGTTTACATTATTGAAACTCCCGATCGGAACATCGGGGCATGACATGACTCCAATACATTACAGACACTTCCCGGAATAAACATCGGGGTACAATACATAAGATATACAACTGAATACATTCCGAAGTTACAAATACATTAACATTATAGTCGTGTCCTCTCATTGGTAGAAGGGTGGGGATGTGATAGTATAACTAGTAGATAGCTAATGGATCACATTACTTCATTCATCGCAGCAGAAATCACTCATTCATATAACGGAAACCATCCATCATTTTCATCGCAGATCATAAAATAGGAAAGAAAATAGGAGACAAAAGCATTTTAGGGCAACATCCGTCATGTCATATTACTTCTGTAAGATAGATTCACAATATGCAGTACATATCCACAGCAGGAGGTTGAAAACAGATTGACATAGACAAAGCCACAACCCGCTCACAATATACATAGATTAAAAAATATACCAAAAAATACAAGTTCTTCCCCATAATTCTCTCTCTCGGTTCTTATCAGAAGTATCTCCCCAAAAGTATATATCGCTCCAAAGTTATATCTACTATTGCAACTCTATCTCTATATATAGGCTTGCGCATTTACATCCAAGGTCCACTTCTAACTAACTTCTAACAAACTAGTGACCTAGATCCACAAAATGTGGTCATTCGGTACAAAATTACATAAATAATTCCACAAATGGTTATTCTTCCATATATCGCATTGTTGTGGTCCTTCACAATGTCCTGTGAGCTTGTGCAACCTCTAAGGTGCTGCATAACTCACTTACCCAATACCCCTACCAACAGGCCCCCAACACAGTCTTGTGGCTCGTCCTCGAGCCACGCCAGGTCGACAGGGTGTACTTCATCGTATTGGTCTTAAAGTCCTCAAACTGTTGCGAGATTTCTCGAACCTAGAGCTGAACGCATTCAACTGTATCCTGACAAGTCAACATGTCCTGCTTTAATGGGCGCAATTCCCCAGCCTTGCCATCCACCATCTTCCTACCTTCTGGTACTACCTGTAGTGCAGCAACTGCTTTCATGACCAACTGCCCACCAATGTTTTGGAATTTGTCGAGCTGGGTGTTGTGCTTGTGCTGACATTCTTGGGCTCGAGTCACTCACTGTTGTAGGTCCTTCAACTTGTCAGCACGCGTAATCTGGATCATGAGAGGTATTGTGCGCAGCGACATATTCAACGTTGTCAAATGAGTTTCAGCTTCCTGTGCTTGCTTGGCCAATTGTTCCAGTTGGTCATCCTGAACGACACTCTATCGGAACTAATTCGTTGCATCCGCAATTTTCTTCTCCTCCTACTCCATGGCTTCAAACTAGGCTACAAATTCCTCGATTGTATTCTTTCGTTCGGAAATCTATTCTGGCGGCATGTCGGGGTAAACCAGAGAATTCAACAGGTTGTTAGTTAACTGGATTTGTGCAAGCACCTCCCCAAATCGCTTAGCTTTAGTGATGGAAGTGAGTTTGGTTGTGATCTCATATATGTGTTGACAAGCCTCTTCAACAACTTGCTCAACCTCACCACAACTAGCACAGAGCTACACTTTCTCAACAATAAGGTAGTCTTGCGCCTTCTTCAACTCCGTGATTTCGTCAGCAGCTTTCTGCTGCAGCTCTACCTTTGTTTGCTTCAATGTGGAAATATCCCGCACCTTTTCTTCTGCCATCTTCTCTCTGATCTTTCACAGCTCTTCAGCTTCCTCCTGAAACTTCTTTGTAGCAACCTATGACTGCACATACCCATCACTAAGCTCCTTCTGCCTGTCAGCCAACTCCTAGCCTGCACCCTGCTGCAGCTGCACTAAAACTTGGGTAGATAACATGTTGATATTAACGACGATGCTCGGCAACGGCTGTAGCAATGAGTTAAATTCTGTATGTCCCACATCGATTGCAGTCGGGGTAACTTGAATGTTCCTGGCCCATGACTTAGTGCTAATCATCGAAAAATACTGCAACACAACCTTCTTGGGTGTTGCTTTTGAAACAACAGCAAAAATAGATTCTAGCTTAACACTTACCGTGGTGAACCCTTCTTGACTGGACATGCGCATAGATTACGCCACAACATCAAATGCATCGATGAGAGCCTTGATGAACCTCTACAAGTGGTTCTCCATCATTGAATGGGAGCTACTGCCGGTGTCGAAGTCCATGCATATCTTAGTGCGTAACTCCTCTAGCATGCACCAGGCTTGTGGATCGAAGTTCAATGATGAGTCTCCATTGGAGTCAAGGAGGTCTTTCCCTGGTTGGTCTGGCTCATCCGGGGCATCTGCTAGTGGCCCTGCAGAGATCTCCTTCGTGCTCACAGGTTTGCACTAGTCAGCTGGCCAATCTTGAACAACAACCTCCAATTCTTCATCAGTGATTTTGTAGGCCATAGGTAGCCATTGTTTTTTAGGATCCCTGTGTGTGGAACTGGGCTTCTGGGCCTTCCGCAACACTCTAGGGATCAAAGAGGATCTGATTGGCATGCTCATGACTTCTTCTTCAAACCACATGGGAGAGATGGGGGAATCCTGCTCGCTCGAAATATCAACTGTTTCAGGAGTGCACAGCATGCCGCACTCTGCAATCCTCACAATGCAATTGAAATTATACTCCTTTCCTATCCCAGTCAATTCAACTTCTGCACTGAGCTCAAAAGTTGATTCAACTCAACTAAATAATACCTTGCACTCACATCACACGCATTCTTATAACCACGTGCCTGATCTGACTCATTATTTCCAAATATCCCGTATCGATCATGACTCAATATGAAATTAATAACCCTAAATCCGTCGTCGATCTCATCGTACTAATGGTCGGATCAATCATAAATGCGCTTCGCTTCATCATTAAGCATTGCCAGCTAACTATATTAACTATCTATATTTATTATTGATTTTACCACCTCACAGTCTTGTAGCTGTCGAAGATGGTCTCCCTCTCTACAATACTAAGTACTCTCCTTACACATCATATCCCTCTGTGCTCGCCTCACTGCAATCTACAACAATTTTTTTTTTCTTGCGCAGTGTCTCAAGCATTGTGCAGCTCAGGCCCCGCTCTATAGGGCTTCAACTGAATGCGATTCACAAGTGTGGGAAACACCACACCATCTAATTGCTATAATTGAACGACACCTGCATAAGTGATTGAATGAACAAGATATGGACCTAACCAATGCATCTGTAACTTACCTGGATGCTTCATGAACTTACTATTGTATAACAACACCAAATATCCCTGTGTAAACTGCTTGTTCTTTATGTGGTGATTGTGCCACACCTTTTGTTGATCCTGTTCAACACGCTGGTGGAATCCAGTGAGGAAGCGGTTCTCTTCTAGCTGGACCAACTGTGCGATGCACTCCTCTAATGCTTGTACATCATCCATGCCTGTCGTAGCAACAATCCATAGACTAGGAACAATGTACTCCATAGGCATGAATGCCTCTTTCTTATATACCAATTTGAATGGTGTTTGTCCCATCAAACTTTTACAAGTGGTGCGATATGCCCATAGTATCGCTGGAATTTTCAAATCCCAGTCATCACGATTAGTGTTGCATACCTTTGTAACTTTGGTCTCCAAGATTTTGTTGAAGGCCTCGACAGTTCCATTTTCATGCGGGTGGTAGGGTGTGCTTTTTCAATGTTGTACCTGCAAATCCTCTATTAGTGCTTTCATGGTTCAATTGATAAAGTGTCTGCCTTGGTCACTCATCAATATCTTGGGACTTCCAAACCTTGTCACAACATTCTCGAATATAAACTTGGTTGATGTCGCAACAATGCAATCCAAGAATGGCGCGGCCTCTTCCCTCCTTGTTATATACTCGGTTGCTGTAATGATGTACCACGCACTAGTCCTCTTTCTTGGTAGATTAATTAGACCCACAAAGTCCACATCCCATTTATCAAAAGTTTGTAGGGTTACCAGCGACACAAGTGGCATCTCATCCCACTGTGACGGTTTGCCGATACACTGACAGATATCGCAGCTTCATGCATAATTAGATGCATCATTATGTAAGGTAGGCCACCATAACCCAGTGTGAAACACCTTATGCATAACATCCTTTCCTCCATAGTGGCCTCGCGTGAGTCCTGCATGTGCTTCTGCTAGAATCGATTCTTGCTCATGTGATAGGATGCACCGTTGCAAGATTTCATCTGGTCCAAGTTTGTATAATTGCCCCATGATCAGTTGGAAATATGAATCTTTCACTACCAACTTCTTCTTCTGATTAGTCGATAGGTCCACTGGAGCAATTTCAATTTCTAAGAACTAAATGATTGGAGCCTAATGGTCAACTGCGATCTCTACCCGGAACAACTGCTCATCGGGAAATCCATCACCAATATTGGTAGGTTCTTCACCTGTCTCAATGTGAGACAAATGATTAGGCCCAACATTCAACTATATTGGCTTCCCAATTATCTCAAAGTCGAATTCCTAAAAAATCAATAGCCATCGACAACTGTTTCCCCCCAACACAGGCTTATTGAATAGGTATTGCAAAGCGGAATGTTCTGTGAACATTTTGAAGTGACTGCCCAACAGATAGTGCCTAAATTTTTGCAATGCATAAACCATGGCCAAGACCTCTCTCTCAGTGGTTGTATAATTTCTTTCAACAAAAGACATATTCCTACTTGCAAATGCGATTGGATGATCAAGGTCGCCCTCGCTTGGATGCGCAAGTACTACCCCCAGTGCGACAGAAGAGGCCTCGACATGGACGTGGAACTCCTTGTTCCAATCGGGGAATACCAGGATGGGCACCGACTCCATCTTGGCCTTCAATGTGTCGAAACTTCCTTGACACTCATGATTCCACTCAAATGCAACATCCTTTTTTAGCAGTTTCTCCATAGGGGCCGTAATCGTGGCATATCCTTTGATGAACTTGTGATAATACCCCATGTGTCCTAGCGTTGCCTAAAGCATCTTCACATTGGTAGGCGGTGGCATACTAAGAATAAGTGCAATCTTTGCAGGGTCGACCAACAACCCTTGCTTGCACACAATGTGTCCTAACAGTATTCCGAATGGTGCAAAAAATGTACTTATTTGAATTCAATGCAATTTGATGCTGTCGACACCTTTCCAGCATCAATCAAAATTTTTCTAAGTGATCCTTAATCAAACCATAAGCTGTCCAATCATCCATGTATACCTGCAGGGACTTCTAAATGAAGTCTTTGAATGCGGCGACAACCGCCCGAGAAAATATTACTGGTGCATTATTCAATCCAAAAGGCATGACTGTATATTGAAAACAACCCCATTCAGTGACAAATTTGGTCTTATGCCGATCTTCCTTCGCGATTCGGATCTAGTGATACCTCGAAAATCCATCTGTGAAAGAGTAAATCTCCTAACCGCCTACCCCTTCAAGGAATTCATCTGTAAAGGGGGTGGGGAACGGATCATGCAGGTAGGCATCATTCAGCTTCCTCAAGTCAACAAAAATGCGAAATTCCCCAGTATTTTTGTCTTGGACCACCATAGGGCTTATCCATTCCAACTCTTCAATAGGCTCAATGATTCCACCATCTATCATCTGTTCAAGCTCATCTTTGGCATGTTCTTTGTATCATGGGTTCAGTTGATATGGCCTTTGTCGCACAGGTTTCGCGTCTAGTTTCAACAGGATCTTCATCTCTCCTAGATCCCCTAATATCCCTTTCATTTCTGAGAACCATGTCAAAAATATATCCTGGAACTTGTGCAGTAGATCTGTGATCTGTGCCATTGTCTTATCGTCCCAATAGTCCCCAACACTAGAAAACTTCGGGTTGTCTTCTGACCCAATGATAACTTTTCAGATCTTCAGCAGTTAACTCATGGGGTCAGTTGGGATGTCTGGTGCTGCAACATTGCAAGTGCCCTCTGATTCTAGAATATTGACATTCCTCATGTCATCATCATCTTTAGGTTCACTAGATATACTGTAGAATGTCATCAGGGATTGTATATGACACTGTGCATATGGATCTACAGGGCATGCGGTTGGCACAACCTTCAATACTACTTTGCAGATGAATTGGAGTGCATTGTGGACCTCAGGGTTAGCATCCCTGAAACTAAAAGTCTATGCAAAAAGAATCAACAGCTCCTCCCAGGTAGTTATGGTTCTGCACAGCTCTATCGCTAGATATCAGGATCTAGGAATTTCGTCCAAAGTATGAACAAAAGCATGGACCCACTCATCCTTTGGTCACGATGCCCACAAATCCTAACATTCCATTAAATGACCGGTGGGGTCATTTCCCCCATCATATCGCCCTGCGGGATAGGTCTCTGAATCACCAAAGTGCACCATCATCAATCGTCGGCATGGTGCCCACTCATGGATTGCCTGTTTGTGAGTCTCCCACCAATGTGTTGGGGTAGCCTTCAATGCATCCTCTAGTGCCAACATCCTCTATGGTTCAAACATTTTCTCTTCAAATTCTTGGAGGAATTTGGTCAACTTTGGTAGCCCCTCATAGATCGACAGCTCGACGATCTCAATCGCAACACGACGTAGAGATTGTGTGATCAGTCCACATTTTCTAAAATACACCTCATGGAGTCGATTTTTCCAATTTTCTAGAGCATCATCAGGATCAGAGGATGTAGAGCTAGCGTTATGCCATCCGAGTTCGCCATCGGTAGTAGGGTGGATGTAGTCCTTGGATATATTGTAGGCATGATCCCATCCTCTACCACCCTCATCTTTGATAGGTTCAATATATTGGTGTCCTTCCTGAGGGTCCATGGGAGCGATGACTCTGATAGCTTCGTTTTCAAATTTCATAACCCACTTCTTGAAATTGATAACTGCCATGCTATCATTATCCCATCCAATCCTCAGCAGTGTAGGATAAGAACCTCCATCATCAACTACTTCAATGACGTCGAAATCATCATGTGTATTCATACCTTCGATATCAACGACCAGGTTCGAGACACGACCAATAGGCTGAACCTTAGCATGATTTGCTAGTCGCAGTTGCATAGGGGACCACCCCAATGTTGGATTTCCCATCAACTTCCAAGTCTGTTTGGTCAAAATTTTCATTCTCATCTCTTTACCTGTCTTTTTCTTCTGGAATCCTTTAGCGGATGATTCCTTTGGCACAACAACTTCTCAATCTCTCCAAGAGCCTCAGGATCTCTAGCTAGTGACAGACATCTCTCAAAGAAATATTTCAAGGTACCATTATGTCGTGATGGTCCTGCCTCGACAAAAGGTTCAAAATTAGATTGAATTTCAACAACAGACAACTTACCCGGATTCCTCCCGATCGCATGCTTGGCTTGAAATAACGTCTCCTTCTCCATCGCAATATCAAATGTTTCCTTTTTCTTTCCTACAAATAGAATTTGTGGATGGGGTCCATATTCTCTGGTCGTCGCACCCGCACGAGTGACAACAACAACGTCGACAACTTGGGCTTTGGGTTCTGCTAGAATTGTCGCAACCGTGCATCCTTGATTCAAGTTCAGATTCTGAATCGGTAGTGGGTTCATTAGCTGGTTCTGAGTCTATGGCGTATCTGAGGTTGATTCTGTAATGGACGCTGGGTCTACGCTTGGTTTTGGTTTTGGAACTAGTTCTGCAACTTAGGGATGTGTTCGACCTGCCATTTTGCAATAAATCAAGGGAAAATTTTGACGTTATGTTTGCTTGCTACGCAGTATTTACACTGCGCATGGGGACACTCCCTCTAATTGTGACCAAACACCTTGTAAGTGTAACACTAGATGGATTCTTGACCGCATCCTCCTCCTCATCTAAATCCCCCTCCTCATCCGAATCCCCCTCCTCGTCCGAATCCTCCTCCTCGTCCCCTAAATCCTCCTTGGTATCCTCCTCAAAATCCTCTGGTTTGCTGATATTGCGGTTGGGCTAACTGCTGTGGGGGATTCGATTGATGCTTAACATAGTGTGCTACTTGAAAATACTGTAGTTGCATCTGAATAGCTGACACTTGATTATACTCTAGTCGTGGTCCAAACTATGGTTGTGCTGCAAACTGCATCTACGGAGGTGGTGTATACTGTACTATCGGATGTACCATCTGTGGCTACGACTGCTGGACTGCATGGGGATCTTCGCCCTTCACAAAATAAGAATCATATGTTCTTTCTTGAAGCAGGTCGTAAGCTCGACAATATTTATCTTCATGCTCTATGGAGTGACAAAAGGAGCAATACAAAATTTCTGCCTTCGTAACCATCTTCTGCATGTAGCTACAGCTTTTGTTTCGATGCCCGTATACCTGACATATGCGACATCATGGCACACCAGCACAGCTTAAGGTGTTTGGTTCTCCTAAGAAAATAGTTTATGAAATTCAGACAAGTGTCCTTGGTGTGTCCACCCATACGACACCGTGTGCACCAGAGGTCATCATGCTCTTCTTTTTCCTTCTTAATATCCTGTAGCTGGAGTGTTTAATTTGATAGCTACACCTAAATATGGTTCATGCCAACTGTAGTCTCCTCAATAGGTGAAGCTTCCAACTTCATCACCATCTCCAGATCTTCATTGTATGTTGCGATCTTTTGCTTCATTAATGGTTGTCTGTTGTGCGGAACCAGTGTAGCAATGAACCATTCGTTGTGTTGAACATCACTCATTTTGAAGCCGACTCAAGCCATCAATGTCTTAAACCGTTTATCAAAATCCCAAATAGTTTCATTTAGAAACAACTTGATTTCCTTGAGTTATGTGATATATTGGGCCTTATATTTTGGTTTCTTAAATTCCTCGAATAGTCCCTTCCGGATCTCAGTTAGTGTTTTCACTGCTTCCCCCTGAGGAACCTGCATGAATATCATGTACCAGTCAAGTGCGCGACCCTTGAGGGTGGTCATTAATAGGCTTCTCTTAATATCATTGTCCACACTTTGTCTGGCAATCTAAACTGTTTCACATAAAAAACAGTACTACATTGTGTCATCAGTCCCGTTTCCATGAAATATAGGTAACTTCATCTCATCGCCCACCATTCTGGGCCTTCTTCCTTCATCTCGTCGCCCACCATTAACTTTTCAAATGAAGTGACCCCAGCCACTGACTTGTGGGGCAACCTATTCTGCAAATACGAAGCATAGTTTACTGCTTCAGCCCAAAGAGAATGAGGTATATGTTTGGCTTGCAGAAGGCATGTTTCCATCTCTTTTAGTGATCTGTTCTTCCTCTCATCCACACCATTATGTTGTGGCGTGTATGGAACTAAGTGTTCCATTTGAATCCCCTCTGATTCACAGAAACTCTAGAAATATCCTTTGATGTACTCTCCTCCCTTATCAGATCTTATTGACTTGATATTCTTATTGAAACTATTCTCAACCATATCCTTACAAAATTTAAAAGTCTCAAAAACTTCTGATTTTTGTTTCATGAAGTAGATCCAGTAGTACCTAGAACAATCATCGATAAAAATGAGGAAGTACCCGCAACCATTAATGGAGTTTGCGGGCATAGGTCCCACTACATAACTATGTATCAAATCAAGTATAGAGGAAACTCTATATGCCTTCCCAACATCATACTTCTTTTCTGGATGTTTACCTACCAAGAAACCTGCACATACTCCATTGGAAGTTTGGATGGAGGGGAAAACTTCAACCATTTTATCATTGTGGAGTTGCTACAGATATTTGAAATTGAGATGGAAAAATATCTCATGCCAAATCTTGTTGTTGTTGTTAGCATGATACAATAAATTTGTAGGAGGAGAGACATTCAAGAAATGTGAGAACTCATAAGCTTTGGTAGAGTGATTTGCAATACCTTTCACTATAAGGTGTCTAGTGGATTTTTCTGTAATCTCAATTGTCTCTGAATTGAATGTAACTCTCTTGGGAGAGACTGTATGAGTCATATGATAAACAAAAAATACGTTAGAAGCAAGGGAGGGCACATAAAGGACATTCTTGAACTCACCATGCTTCGCTCTGGCTGAGCCCCTTCCTTCTACTGGAATCTAGGAATCATCTCCCATGTGAATGTTAGGCCCCTTTGATAGTGTGAGGGTCGAGAAGGATTCTTTGGAAGCAACCATGTGATTGGAAGGTCCATAATCAATTATGTATGTTGTAGACTGTGTAAGGCTAGCTTTCAAAGCATGGAACCTTTCATCATCTTCTGTCTGTGGTTCTTCATCAGTCTTCTTTGCTCTTTGTGGGGGAGAAATGTTATGCTACTTGAGAAGAGTTGAAATTTCATCAAGTTGCTTCCTCATACAATAATCTTCAATATGGTAACACTTTTCACAATAAGGACATAACTTATTTTTCTTAGAGCCGGAGGCTGCTACAGAAGTTTGTTGACTTTGTTTAGGCTTTGAATCAACTGCTTTTGGCTCCTTATTCTTTGATATCCACTTTTCTTGCTCTTTGGAAGAGTCAGTAACTAGGAGAGCTTGATTTTTGGAGGTCTTTATGACTCCCATTCAAGTCAATTTATCTTGCTCCTTGATTAGGGACTTGGAAAAATAATCTAATGAAGGAATTTTCCAATCAGGGAAGCCCTCCAACTTGGAATGAAATATAGAAACAAATACATAATACTCAGAACCGCATTTGCTGAGTATGGAAAGGACATTCTACTCATCCTTTCATTCTATTCTGAACTGTTTACATTGAAGTTCAAGAGACTTGAATTTAGTAAAGAATTTCTCAATAGTCTCGAAACTGCTAGGATGTAAGGCTACCAAATCATTATCTAGAAGGTGTCCCTAAAGCTCATCTTGTTTACCAAACAAGTCTTCAATTTTCTCCCAGGATTCTCTGGGTGTCCTCAAACCTTCTAGGTGGAAGAGGATATCTCTGGATATATAAGTGCATAGATAACTGAATGCTTCATCTAAGCGATTCAAAAACTTGTTTCTTTCAACAAGTTGATGGGGCTCGACCTCCCTTCCAAGTACTATCCTATGGTTTCCATGCTTACACAAGGACAACTCCATATCAATTCTCGAATCAAGATAACTGGAAGTTGTGAGGATTCGAGGAATAGGAGATTGATAATCCATAATTCTTCCACTGAGAGATCACAAAAATTCACACAAGCTATGTAGCACCTGTGAATTTTCACTGCAAAACACTAAAACATATGAAATAAGTTAGAATCATGCTTTTCCTCTCAACATGAACATATTTCCAAGGTCCGTCAAGCCCTCTCCTCTCCTCTAAATAAATTTAGAGCTAGCAAATCATCATAGGGGACTTCTGTGGAAACCTAGCTGCTTCTGATGTTCAATGCATGAAACCTGCTTGAGAAGGCTTTGATACCATATTAGAATTGAAGTTCCATTTAAATCTTCAAGAAGATAGTTCTGAATAATATTTGTAGTAAAAGGAGTATGAAGATACAAGCTAAACAAAATAAACCACATAGGAAACAGACGAGTATTGCTCCGGAATTTACAGTATCATTAACATTAATTAATCCAGTGTTACAATAGTTTACAAATAGGAAGAATTCAAATCCATTAGGAAGGAATTCAAATCTACCAAATGGATGTGATTGTACCTAGCTGACTAGGTAACTCATGGTGTCTCAATCAATATCGTAATCCAACAGATCAACTCTCAGATGTCCAACCAACTCAATCAATCAATAATAACTAGTTAACTCAGTGCAACTAAGTGTGATAGGTGGGAAAAAGAACCTACTCCAGATGCATCCATACCTTAGTCATGCATAACTAGTGCTAGCTAATTGATTGTGAACTAACTAGAAGCTAACTAAGACTAACTAGTTCCAACTTCACCTAACTTATGGAGGTTGGTGTCGGGACTCCCAATGGCTCCTAAAATGTAGGGATTGGTCTAGGAGGTGCCCAAACTGATGCATGCACATGCAGTAAGTGGAATTTAACCTCTAGTAGTGTTCCCCACACTCTAGTAACTGGTACATGTGGCCCCATTAGGCCAAGTGGACCCAATGGTACTAGTGGACCCAAATAATTAATCAAGGCTCCTAAGTTAGGCTAAATTAATCTAATAGATATTTGACTAAGGGAGGATTAATAATCCTAACAGATCTATCATCCAGAGGGATCCTTATTTTTCCTCTAAATCAATGCAAGCCATCATGCAAAATAGGTGGTAGAGTTTCACCTTGATCCTAATATTGTAGAGTGGTTCAAGGAAAACACATTATATATATTAGAATTTGAGTGTAATCTTGTAGTCTTTCTATATTTTGTTGTGCTCAGTAAATCCAACACAATCAATTCCAAGGAGGATAGGTAAATCCCATGGCCAACAAGAGACCATTGGGTAGTAGAGAATGGAAGGGGATATTATTCATCTTGCTGAAGACACCCGTTTGGTCTTTTGATAAAGTATCCACATCCATATGTAAGAGGTTTCAACTTTTAAGATGCCCTTTCAAACAATTTCAAGTTCTAACTAAAAATACATTGACAAATAAGTTAATGAAGGGAAAAATATTTTTATGAAACATCAATAGCAGCATAGAAACCATTGCAAAAGAATCAATAAAAAAATGAAATCAGTAAACCAAAACCCGCATCTACTTGTAAAAACAAAACCAAATCCTATTTTCTTAAGACCAAGGTGACCAACTTGACATGCTAGAGAACACATAAAAGCTTATCTGACCAGAGTATAACCAAAGGTATTTATCTAGCAAGTTTGGATAATTTTATTCTAATGAATGTATTGCCATGTTCATATTTCCCTCTTATTGCACTAACTGTTTAAGCGGTCTGGAATGGTTTAAGATAGTTCATGCAATTACTCTTAACTCTATGGATATATATCTGTTGTAGAGTACACCCTCTCTAGAAGTCTGATTTCTTCCTTGTTCATTGTAGAGATCAAGTATATGTTTCTAGAAACACTTTGCATACACTGGGTTGTAACAGACTGTAAGTAATTTGGTATGTGAATTTGACAAACAGTTGTAGTGTATATTGTTGAATGTAGCAGTAGTTGTTCAATCCTTATGATGATTGTCCTTAGATGATTTCGAAGGAATTTCTTATAGCATATGTGACATTTACCATCCATAACATTTAATCTTGCAAAATAAAATGCTACAGTAATAATAAAGCATAAATGAAACTTTTAATGCCAAATTTCCAGATCTAGATTCTACTAAAAAATAAGGTGAATACATGCCTAGAAAATTCGATGCACTAACAACAATGGGTACTATAGATTTAATTTTATATATACACCTTTTCACAACAAAAGGGATGTATAAAGCATCATGGAATTAATTTAGTTTGTCTAGGTGCTCTATAGTCTGAACATTGTGTTTGAGTTTTGGGTTTAGTTTTAGTTGTTATCCTAGAAGGGAGTACAAGTCCCACATTATGGGCATCAACGATTGTATTTCTGAATTTAGTTGTTTATATTTCAAAAGAAAAATTCTAGGTTGTAGCTATGCACTCTTAGGAGACGTGATTTGAATATTTTGCTTTGCCCTTATCAAAGCAGATCTCTGAACATAAATGATGTTTTATGCCTACATAACCTTTTTATGTAGTTTCTTGGAATGGAAACACTACATTTGGAACCCGGGAAATAAAATAACAAGTGCATTTAGCAAATTTTGTTTTGTTGTAAAATCCATGACAGAGGTCAGTGCAGACATTGTTTGAGAACTTACAACTGAAATATGGGAGCAAGTCCACATGGAGATGGATATAACTTACAATCTATGTAAAGAGGTATTGCTTTAAAAGGAACCTACACAAAATGAGAGACTACAACTAAGTCACTAATGGAGTGTAAGGCTTAAGGCACAAGATTCTCTCAAACATCATTCTTTTAAGCTGTATAAATAATATTCAGCATTAAACATGGCCAAAGAGTATGCGCAATGATATAAGCAACCGAATGATGCTTGATATAAGTAACCCAATGATGCTTGAAGAGGTGCTAAGACTCCTGTACAACTTTAAGAACACCTTTTAAAATAGGTAAACGAATTCCTAGGTAATGAGCCAAAAGAGTGATTAAAATATAACATAAATATTCTTAGAGGGTCTTATGGAATTGAAAAACTAACCTTCTTTTTCATACACTAGGGTCTCATCAAAAGTACTCAGATGGTCATCCCATAGAGCGCCTAGTAGGCACTCTATTTGTTTCCTTTGACCATGATTCTACTTCTCTTGGTTTTATTGTGAATGGCCCACAAGAAGGTTGCCTCTATGGTAGTGAAGGTGAATGCCTCTACTTAC
The DNA here is from genome assembly GCA_001517045.1 of Pseudotsuga menziesii. NCBI lineage: Eukaryota > Viridiplantae > Streptophyta > Pinopsida > Pinales > Pinaceae > Pseudotsuga > Pseudotsuga menziesii. Next base: position 75,202 of record LPNX010546001.1, on the reverse strand, counting down.
CTAGCCTCCTCTTTTCCACAAATATTAGGATCAACAATTTCTAGAGGTGTCACTAGTCATTTAGCAACCACCCATCGTCATGCCCCCTCCTCTCATGCATGCACCAGATAAGAAAGAAAGGAACGAATAAGAAATAAATTACAAAGTTTACACTAGAATGGGAATTTATTGATCAGTTACACTAGACACTTGGATGCCACTTGAGGATCCTTGATTTTTCTAACCAAATCAACCACCTCTTGATTTTTCATGACCTAAACAACAAAAGGAAAGAAAAGAGAAATTTTTAGAAGTGTCGTACAACATAAAATTGCAGGGAAATAAGACATAAATTCAAGCATATAAAATATAAGAACATTTAGCTTAACACAATCGCTATTGAATATTGGATATATCAGAATTCCACTAAAATCTCCTATTTACCTATTTTGGTCATTTGTGGGCATTTATATAATTTCCTTTCCTTATTCCATTCTCTTTATTGATAGTTTTAAGATGGGTTTCAACAATGATCAAGTTCTTTGCAACGGTGGATGTAAAATTCATCTTAGTATTTTGCCATTCAACAAATACTCTGCTGAGTTCAAGCAGTTTCCTGGTAGGTTTAATTTAGTTGACATGATTGAACTTCAGATTATTTTATTGATAATCTTTTATGTTTAAAGGTATTTACATTAATAGTTACATATATGTAGAAGAAATTATTTTTCCAATAAGCATTGAGTCACTGGTGAGGTCAACTGAGTGTTAAGCCAACCACCATGTTTCCATTCTCACTATGGTTTGTTGCATTCCTACAACATGAGTTTCAAATGGATGAGGTCAGGTGCTACTCCAGGGAATTTGGTAGATATATACCCCTCATATCTGCCACCTTAGGAAAGTAAATCCACTCTTTGCAGTGCAGTTCCTCGAGGCATATTTTTTTAAACACTTCCAAAAAACACTCTTTTGTGAAATCCGATCCAAAAAACACTCTTTTGTGAAATCCGATAGAGATTAATTACAATATACAATACAGTAATGAAAATTTTTCCTAGATTCCTTCTGCAGTAAAATGAGTTGCAAAAACATATGCATTTAACAGTAATTATGGAAATAAGTCAATGAAACAAAAAAAGTCTTGCCTTCCACAATGCATCACTAGCCAAAATGAGAAATTCTATGATTGCATCTATGCTCCTATCGATCACATCTCGTTCTGAACTTAAATGTTGCTTTAAGCTCCTGTCATCGAATGCACGAGCTAGAACAAGCTGACCATTAACTCGAGGTACATCTCCTAAATACCAACAAAGAACACCATTAATAATACAATTTATCCCTGTGCCCATTCAAATATTAAACTTGACCAAGAAAATTAAGCATAAAATTATAGAATTATAAATCAAAACTATATTGAAGTAGGTTCTCATTAAAATTAATTTCTGCACATCATTTGTACTGGTACCTAGCAGCAGTGTCACAAATCCACCCTTCTTCTCGATGTTTTGGCGTTCCATATTTGGCTCATGATCAACAGTCAGCTGAATAGCATTACCACTTTGACATATAACAGCCCTAGAATCCCTTATATTTTGTACAAAGAGTTTCTTCCCATCAATTAAAATAGCAGTAACTGTTGTGGAACCACCAAACCCTAAATCAGCTGCCTTCGTAAAAACATTTCCATCAGTCTAGTTGTATTCATTCTTGATGCCACCTGTTGGGTCTGTCCAGAACTTAGGCTGCATTATTATATGAGAGATACTTGTCAGTACTAAAATATTTTATCAGCGTTTTACACCAAATTTTGAAAATCGAAACATAGTGACACCCAACACAGAAAATGAAAAAACCAGTTGTAAAAGCTTTTTCCTAGATGTGCATCAGAGTCACAAATCTCATCTTAGGATCTTACATACAATTTTTCCTAAAGAGTCATTTGAGAACAATCCTATTCCTATTTTATATAAATCAAGAAGGAAATTCTCAAATTTGATAATGAATTGTAACATTAATGCAATTTTTGCAATAAGGAAATACTATTGTCTTATGCCATGACATGAAAAGCTACTACTATTGTCTTATGCCATGACATGAAAAGCTACTACTGGATGTTTTTTCTTTAGAATGTGATAAGTTTTATGTTTACTAAAAAGGGATTATTTAGGAACCAAGGACAGCATATCTGAATCATTTCATATATTTGACAACTATAACGGAGGTTTACCATAGTTACTACAATTAAACTCTAGAACTGATCCAATAATTGCAGAATTTGCCATAGGGAGATTATTTCAAATCCTTCACTATACATCCTTTAAAGATCAGTTCCTGGAATTTAGAAGGATGATAAAATCGTTATCCAAGGTTCCTCTGTATGTATTTTTCTAACCATTACCCAACTGATAGGGAATTTCCTAAACTGGTCAAGTACTAGGTTCTAACACACTCTTCTGTTCCACCTTTCATTGTGTAGGTATCCTTGCTTAAAAATATTGTGGGAAAAATATAAATACTGTCGTGGAAAATATTTGTACAATCCTTGAAATTTCTTGATTCTCAATATCGTAAGTGCCACACTGTTTGGAGACAATATAGCAAAAGCAACAACTACTTTTAAAAAATTTCCTTGATTGACAAAATCGTTGGCATAATTCTCGCATCTTCTTTCCTCAATTTCTAGATACAATGTTTGCTCCATAAAAGTAGACTATATAAAAATGAAGATTGCAACTTGCGATTGTCATACAACTATTTCCACTCAAAGTTAACATCATTCTGCACTACAACATAGTGTCAAAAACTATTTTCTGGATGCACCAGATAAGCAGGAGAGGCACGAGTAGGAAATAAAATACAAAGTTTACATTAGAAGTAAAATACAGGAACTAAGATTCTAGACTGATAAACATCTAAACATTCTCCATGAACAAATTAACCAAATAAAGGCTTGTATCAAAATTTGTTTGCCTCAAAAGAATATATAGGGTTTAATAAGAGAGTCGACAAAAAAGTACAAGATCTTACATGGTGATCACCTATAATTTACTGAAATGAGAAGCCCAGAAATACACATCCTAACATTATGCTAGAAGAATTACACATCTCAAAATACAGCCATTAGCATTGTCAACAACTAAGAATGTAAACTAGTACAAGATCTTCCATGGTGATCACCTATAATTTACTGAAATGAGAAGCCCATAAATACTCATCCTAGCATTATTCTAGAAGAATTGCACATCTCAAAAGATAACCATTAGCATTGTCAACAACTAAGAATGTAAACTGGCTCGTAAACTTCTAGGAAATGATATTTGTTTAAACCTAAGTATAACCCAAGTGCCTCCAAATTGATTTCAAAAGTCCACCTTTCACATGCAAAGGAAGTTAGTATTTATTATGCAGTTACCTCATCCTTTCTAGAAATCTTGATGAATTTACAAGAAAGGAAAAAAAAACTTATTGGAGGTTAGTTGTGTTGAATACTCATCAGTAAGGGAAATAGATTCTCCTATTTGAAGAACTGTGTCAAAGATTACTTATCTGCATATGGAGATCCACATAACTTGTCAGATTACAACCATAAAACAACAATATAGCTTGAATACATAGATATATATGATCTATTTAGCATCAACCAAACAATCATAACATAAAAGAGGTGATATTAACATGACTTATGGACATAGTCCATAAGCCAAAAGGAGAGCATGCACTAATTACCTAAGATTCCATGCATTCAAAAAATTATTTGAATCTCATGGAAAGTCCATGAGTATGTATGGTACTAAACTCAATAGTGCATGCAAAGAGTCTCACTAGGAGCAATAATTTGGGTTGTAGTGTGCTAAAGTTTTTAGGAATAACAGGTTAGCCTCTTATATTCCCTGTAAAAAAATTGGCATACTAAATTGGAAATACCAATTACCATAAAATCATAGTAGTGTATGATTTAATTTTAATGAAAGTAAAAAATACATGGTTTCTAATTTTTGTGGGTTGTTTTCCCCATCCATGAATTGGTCGTGGTATTTTCCTCTATTTCTTAGTTGCATATTCTCATTAGTTGAAGTTTTTCTTGTTGTGCAAACTACTATCAATATACTTGAAAGAATGGAACATAAAAATACATGTTGGCCTTTTGAAGGACATGCTGTTGCTTAGCTCAGAAGCTGAACAAGACAAACATTCATGAATCTAAGTAGGATTCTTTTAATTTAAGTAAGAATGAATTTTAACACACAATTATATCTCAGCATAAAAACAAAAAGTTAAGACAAATTTAAGTTGTAGATTCTACAAGCCAAGTAGGACAGTTGGCATTAAAAACCAACCTCTAAATCATGGAAATAGGTTGTCTACATCCCATATTCAAGTGATCTTGTCTATGTGTTTAATTATGTGAATGGATAAATCACAACACATGAAGTGCTTCCCATATCTTTTGTGTGAATCAACAAGCCTTGAAAATTTATGTTGATCATATATAACACAATAAGGATAAAGAACTTGCCATCATAGCTCCACTTCTAGAACATATTAGTTATTTCCATTGGTAATATTTAAAACATTTCCAATAACTCCTATAATTCTCACAACCAATTCCATGACAAGCATATCCCATGGGAGAATATTCTTCCTCGATATTGAGCTTTTCCCTTGTTGGTTGGAGTTGGACCTTAGGGATATCAAAGAAGGAAATATGAAACCTAAATAGAAACATGTGGTTGATGTTGGATTCATTTACCCAACATGGACACTTATTTGGTCAATTTTGGTCTATTTACCCACTATCCTAAGTTTAATTGACTTACTTGACATTAGATGAGCACACTATGACATTAGCATGAGCACACCCACGCCCTCCTTCAGTAAAGGAGGCCAATTAAGCCTTCTCCTTCATTCGGGGAGGCTAATTGGGATTTCTCCTTCAAACAGGGAGCAATTCTGGGGTGATCTGAGTGTCATAAATGTACATAATTGCTAAATGATTATTGTTTCACCTAACAATCAGTTAAGCTGAGTTGTGAAGGTGTCTCCATTCATTATTTGATTATTTTTGGCCAATATTTATGAACTGGAGCTAACAATGGCGCCTACAACCACTTTTGATGATATGTGTCACTTGAGTTAACTCCATCGGAGCTACTTGGAGCTATGGATGCGCTACCTCCTTTAGTTGGACATGAAATTACATGTGCTGAGTCACTTTCAGTTAGACTCAGTCATCTATTGCACTCTGATTCAGTTAGGACTTAGTGTGAGAGTCAGTAATTGATTAGCTCAGTGGTTAACTATGTGGGCCGATTGTGGTTGACATTCAGTTAAGCTACACCCATTAATTCAATTCGAATGACCTCCTTGGGAATTCAAATTGTATTGGCATTCATGTACTCTGCATGACCATTGTATTGTACTATCATTATTTTATTAATTATACAGAGTTGCAACATTCTATTGCAGCACCATTATGCCATTTTCATGCTTAATTGTCTAAAATCTCTTATGAGACTGTGTTTTAGTCCCTAGATTACTGTGACAAATTAATAGGGTATCATAGCTCACGGAGGGACGAATCTCATTCTCTTCAAAAACATGGTTTTTGATGGATCTTGCATGAAAATTGAGCAAAGGCTCAAATTCCATCACTGCACTAGAAGCAGATGGTTTACCACTTAATACCCCAAGTTAAGGAATTGTTGATCAAGCTTGCTTGATAAATTATGATGGGTGTGATGAAAACCTAAAATGTGCAGGCTGTTCGACCTTACAGTGACTTTATTGTTTTGATTTGCAGGTTTTACAGGTTCACTGCATTCGCTATAACAGTTTGATATGGCTTCTCCCGTAGATCTTTTGACTCTGTTCAATTTCCATCAATGGAAAGGAGACATGGAGATCTAGCTACGTGCCAAAGGACTCTACTGGGTCACTATGGACACAGAAGAAGAGCCTACTCATGTTATAGATAAGGCTATATTTTTGAATAAGAAAGATAAAGCATTCGGTTTCTTGTGTCTCTCTATCTCCAAGGATCTTCTATTCCACCTCTCAAGATTGAAGACTCCTAAAGAGATTTGGGACCACCTTGCCTCCTTGTATGGAAAATAGGATGACTTAAGGGTTTATCATCTTGAAAACGAGTTGATTTCCCTTCAACCTGGAAATTTTGATACCCTTAATGATTTCTTCACAAAATTCAAGCATATTGTTCTTCTACTGAAGCAGTGTGAGGTGAAGAAGGAGGATGATCAGCTCATCCTTGTTCGGGTACACAGGGTACTCCTAAAATATAGAACACCTTGAGCAACTGCTTCACATAAATAGATCACTCATCAACACACCAATGTTTGTCTCGTGGTTAAAACCCTTGAGAGGGAAACAATCCACGGCCCTAGCCAAATAGCTACTTGGGGCAAATTGTTGTTGTTTGATTTCACATGTATGTTGTTAGATTCCTTAGTTTCTAACATAGATTAGTAGATTATATTCTGGTGGTTTCGATATGTTTGCGTGTTAAATCTTATTGCAGGTACACAGGGTAACAATCGAAGCATTACATTCAAGGTATCTACAGTGTCTAGGGAGAGTCTTCAACCTCTGTCCTCTATTTGTTCTGGATCTGAACCATTCAGACCATTGGAACACCTTGTTGTCCGTAGGAGGTGAAATATTCCAGCTAACATTCATATTAGAATGGATGAAAATGACACAATGACAGAGCATATGAATGTCTACAATACTTTGGTAAGTCAGATAACCATTGTTGGCATTAAAATGGTTGAAGAATATATACGTATTACATTATTGTGTTCTTTTCCAGATTCTTGGGAAAACCTAATTGTTGCAATAGGTAGTGCTAGTCAGGCGACCTTAAAATTTGATGAAATAGTATCATCCCTACTATCAGAAGAGATGAGGAGGAAAACCATGGATAATCATAGAATGGATACCTTGTGTGTGAGAGGTCTCCCCCAGGAGAGAAACAAAAATACGGGATATGGGGGGAGATCTAAATCTAAGGGTAGATCTAAATCCCCAAGAAGAGGAATAAGGAAGTGTTGTAAATGCGATAAATATGGGCACTATAAAAGGATTGCAAATCTAAGAATGTTGAGAAATCAAAGGGATCTGAGGAATCCCCTTCCATAGAGGAAAAAACATCCTCATAAGATGGAGTGGATGTGTACCTAGCTTCCACTAGTAATCATTTAGAATGTGATATATGGTTGGTTGACTTAGGTTGGGTGTGATTGGTTTAATATTTCTTGCTTTTGTCTTGGTGTATGCATTACAGTGACATGTTTAAATACATGGATAAAATAACCACTTGTGGACTTGAATGAAGTGACACTCATGAGCAAATATAGAGTATTGAAATGATGAATATGAGGAAATATAGAGTATTCAAAATGCTACCAATTTTAAATCTAAAGAGATAGGCTTGATATCAATATCTAGTTTTATTTTTTATTTTTAATAATGACTTTTGCTAAGGTGGTTTATAGGAAGACACTTACAATTTTGATTTTTGTTATGACGTTTTTTAATTGTGTCTATGTAGATTGATATTGCATCGTTATTTTAAATATATTTGAATATTGGTTGGATATTACCAGGGAATTATATGTATAGAGGAAAGAAGAGTGTCTCTTTAGCTATGGCTTGTCCAATGTCATTACCAATATATCAGGAATGAAACCCCTCATATGCCAGTTAATTTAATATAATAACATAGAAGATTTGTATTTAGATTTGGGATATAATAAAATGTTCCAGTAAAAAAAATTATTTGTTTGGATTAATAAATATGCAAAGAGTGATTTTAATCACGTGGTAGAAAATATGTAAGAAACATCCAAAGCTAAGCTAGGTGATTTTAATCCCATGGTAAAGAATACATACAACTCATTCAAAGATACCCAAAGGATGTAAAAAGTGTTCATAATATGAACTCACCTCATATTTTCCAAAATTTGGGTATGGTTTTCATTTGTATTTTTTTCCCAATTGTATTTTTAGTCTTTGTTGTAGAGAGACACTATATGTTCCATGTTTACCTATTAATTAGTATTAATATTTCAATTTTTATAAAGTTACCTTAAATTTATATTAAAATTTGTATTTATAAATATGTTTTTGAAAATTTGTGTTGACATTCTATTGGATGAGAAGTCATGAATTGACTGTTTTTATCACTGACAAGAAAAATAAATAAAAATAAAAATAAACTTATCGTTTAACCTTTGAAAATTTTGAAGGCTTAAGCTTTGCTTATGCCAGGAGGTTTGGATCTAATTTTCCATGGCTCAAGTTGGAGACACCATGATCGCTCTGACTGTATGTGATCCTTCTTCATCGCTTCTAATGGGTAAGTATTTAAAACTTCAACTACTTTTGTTTTTCTCTTTGCTTCAAATCCTAATTTTTTTTATGTTTTTTAAATACTCTAATTACTTCTCAAACCCCACTCCTATGCATGTAATGAAGATGATATTGACACTAGTTTGCTGCTTAGAGGTGCAACATGAAGAGTAATTCTCTCTCTCAATATCATGGGCATCAATTCCATGGATTTTTATTTTTATTTAATGTTTAGCTCTATTATGTTCTAAAATAGCTTAGAAACCCCAGGTCTTTCATTTCAATTAATTCTATTAATTTATTCTACATCAGTGGTTTTCTTTAGTACACTTAAGTATTCTCATTTGAGTACATTTGATGCATTTGATAACTCTTCTCGTTCTGGTTGTTACCCCAGAATTTCTAGTTAACCCGAGTAGCAAGAAAACACTTAAGCACATGTTTTCTGCCGATTTCTTTAGCCTTGGAATTTGAGTTAACGAGAGTAAAATGAAAACACTTAAGCATATATTTTCCTTTTACTCTGGTTAAATAGAAATTTTGTTAAAATGAGGAACATTTTTTCCTTACAGGTATATTTGGGGCCTTGTACACCTTATACAAAAATTAATAAAACTTTTATTTCATTTTTATACCAAGAAAATTAATTTTATCCATTGTCCACTTCCAGTAGAATTCAAGTAATCTCACTTGGTCTCATATCCAGAATTGAATTGCATATTATTGGCAAATTGCAGAAGTTTAGTTTTGGACATTTCTTGAAGCATACACCAATGCACTACAAAAATAAAATAAAAAATTTACTCATCAGGATTTCAACAAATTCCCTTAAAATTAAGCATATCTATGATATAATAAATATAAGTACAAAATGACCCTTACACTGACGATCTGTGTGTCTGTGACTCAACATCTAAATGGCTAGAATTGAAGAACTCTTCCATCTACTACAGTCATCGCTCAACGCAACTCCAGGATCTACAATTTCTGTGAACAAGAAAATATTTAACACAGTTATTACATGTTTGCAAAACATGCACAGAAAAATCGACATGATCAAAACACAAAACTAGGAAGTGGTTCAAAGAATTGCTTGCTGGATCAGTATCAGGCATTGAAGCCCTAGATGACATTTTTCTAAAGCATTGGGGAGAGAGGAGAGACCACCTCTATTATATCATCGTCTCCCTATGTCTTTACTCAAATTCCAATTGGGAGAGCTCGTTGGATGCATAATTTAATTTCGCATTCAACACATACCCACTTGGCATACTTTTGATAGTCTCTACTACCCCAAAAACAAGAAATACTTGAACAAATGTGATGATGACATGAAATTCATTTTTTATAATAATGCACCAAACTAGTTATATGATTAACTATTGTTGACCTTTAAATTGATATAAATAGCTATGAGAATCCAACCATAGTAATTCCAATTTAAACTCTAAATACCATATCTTTAAACTTGGCATGTTGATATAGATTCTAGAAGCTGAGAGTTATGTTTTCTCTAGCTTTAATGTCGATATTTTACTCAAGAAGCAACCTCAAAACTTTAGTGCGGCCATATTTTTTGATCCATATGCAAAGGTGTTTCTCCACAATGCAAGACACATATAAATATCATTAAAATGTAGACTCTTAATGACAAAATTGACATAAAGGAAGAGGTTCAACACCCTTGAAGCTATATAGAAAGAAAAATTAGTTGGTTTTCAGCATACCATATTTTCTGTGGAGGTGGTAAAAGTTTTTAAGTTTTTTTTTAACTCAGGAAAGGACCAAAGGTGGTCCATCCCTTGCAAGTTTAGCAAAAACTTGACGACTTCTTTCTTGTTGTGAGTTGCAGGAACAAAGTGGGGTCTATGCAATATGTAATTCCCATGCCAAACATGTATTAGAACAAGGAAAATAGTGTAAGTATAATAATGTCATTCTGTGTGTTCCATAAGAGGGATCACACAGCGTAGGACCAATATCCCATTATTGTGTTAATTATGACCTTAATTGTGGCATGTTGTATCTAAATAGTGGCTTCTACCACATGTAATGTATGTGGGCTATTGGTTTGCACTATGTAGAGCATCAAGTTTGCCACACATGTGTAACAATCAATTCGGATTATGTTGTAACATAATACAAAACCACTTTGGGGTTATTTTCCACTTGTTACAATTCTTGTGTCTCAATTGTGTAATTGTTATGATGGAGGCTGATTGAAAACCCTCAAGTGGTGTAGATGGGGCCAAGTGCAAATTTGGAGGTGATTTTGGTGGTATATAAACACCTTTTGTAATATAGATGCTTAGTAGGAGGACATTTGTACCTTGGAGCGTTTCCAAAAATAACAAAAATTGTGATAGTTATTTGGGTCTTTGTCATGTTCACTTTATGTTATTTTGGATTTCTTAATCACATCAATAAATGGCGGCCATAACCAGCTCATGATTTTTTCAATAAATGTGGCCATAACCAACCAAGTGGGTTATGATTTTTCAATTAAGTCTAACTTATTCTCACAAATTCCCTCTTCATGAGCCAATTATTGATAGGAGATTTAGAGGGTATGATGAGAAATTATATGTAAAAAATATTAAAAAAAAGTAAATCATGTTTTCACAATCCATAGAATCATCTCTATGGCACATGCAACATGGACCACTAATGCCACAAGTAGAAAAACATAAGAAGCTTCCCTCAATAAGAAGATCTCAAAGTTACTATAGTTAAATGGGCCTGCCCCAAAATTAAAGGTAATATATATGATATCATTTGTCACTCTTTCCTATTTTTTTTAAATTTCACACATTTACATATTGAAAATTAATAAATATACTATTCATGTGAGCATTTTAGAAAACTATAGAGTTGAATAGAAAGATGCATTATATAGAAATTTCATCTTGAAAAATGAGAAATGGAGAATTATGTGAAGAAGCATTGAGAAGGGAAAGAGATTCAAGGCTAATCAAATCTCCATATTGAGCAAAGTTGTGTAGAGAGCTCGACCTTAATCAAATATCCATATTGAGCAAAGCTGTAGAGAGAGCTCGACCTTGATTTATGTCATTTTTCTTCAAATCTCCATATTGAGCAAAGCTATGTAGAGAGCTTAACCTTGATTTATGTCATTTTTCTTGCATGGCTTGTATCACGAGTTGTTTTCGGTTGAGTGTTTCGTATAGAAAAACTTATATGAGATTCACAATTGGGTGCTTCTTACATTACAGTAGTTATGAAGAGAATAAAACACAACACAAAACATGCAATCCATCGAAGGACTCTCAGGTCTATGGCGAGGCAATTGTTTTGACGACTATGGTCCATCTATGGCGTGTTGAATGCCTCTGTGATGTTGACATACAACGTCTTTGAGTTGTCTCCCACAAAAATAACCTGCATAGTTAAATCTTTTAGTAATTTTTAAAAAACCTTGTCTAAATGCAAACATAAAAAAAATATATATTTTGAAGATAAAATTTCAAAAATAATTTCAGAAAAACTCATCTGTAAATTAATAATTCCAAATTGAAAAAATGATTATAAATTGAGAAAGATTTGAAGGACCTGGCGGCTTCTTCCCAACTCCTCCCATTCCGTGGAGATCAATTAGTGCGTTCCGTTCCAACATTTTGAATAAACATTCATTTTGCGATTTGGGATTTGCTAGGCCTTGGGGAATCGCTTGCAGAAATTAAGATGAAGAGTCTTCGTTGGAACTTGCTCCTCCAAGATAATGTGTAAACTTGTGAAAGAAAGTGAGTGGAGTTTGCATATTCAATGAATACCGCGAGGAGTATTTGCACTGCTCTTCTACCACAAGATAGCCCAACTGTAGTTTCTGTCCATTACCGAAAAGTACTATCACACTAAAAACGCCTCTGAAGTTTGCAGTTAAAGTGGTACATTCATTCAATAGGCATTTTAGTATGTGGTACCTTCAAGTGGTACATTTGTTCATTCATTTGGCATTGAAGGCCAATATTGAGGAAAAAAAATATTTTACTTGCAACAAAGTAATAAATTCTGTCGTTGGATATCAGGGCAGCAGCAATGTGACCCGTTGGATCTCAATGTGTTGGATCTCAATGTGTTGAATCTCAACCTGTGTGCTGCTGCCTACTTATAACAAAACTGTAGGAATAAGATCAAAATACAAATATATAAGTTTCAGGAGACATACAAAGAACATTCGGCTTTGTTCTACCCTATTAACAACTATGGGTTAAAATGGAGTGCCCAACAACCGCCCTCATTTCCCGACTGCTTCTTTATACACAGAAAGAAAGAGAGAATGTGAATTGGTTGAAATAGTTGCAACACCAACTGAAAAAATTAGATGTACATCATACCTTTTAAGATGTTTCATTATGACATGTTTTAGGAGGTTGATATCTTAACATGTTGCATTATGAGAGTATATTTGGTATGTATGTTTCCACCTCAATCTCAATTATACAATAATTTAGCATCATATAAATGCTTAACATTTCGAATCAAACATATGTATCAAATGTTAAGACACATAATTTAGCATCAAACATATGTATCAAATGTTAAGACACATAATTTTTATGAGATAGTTGAATGTGAACAAGTTTAAAAAACAACAATGGAGGAGTAAGTAGACATTATGTTGTTTACATGAAGGATTTAAATAGCAAAGACTTATAAACCATGCCACAACATGTAATCCATTCTTATAAATAGGATTCAAGAAATGTGTGTGCTTCCAATTTCTAATTCAATTATTTCTCAATGTTGCTCCCTATCTTTTATTCCTATGTCTTATCGTGGTATCAGAGCTAAGATAGCCATGACGCTTTAACGAAAGGGACTAGAACATGAGCTCATTGTATCTTCGTCTTCAAATAAAGCCGTGTGACGATAGAAGCTCTTCAAAATTTTGGCGGTTACAAATTTGGGCTCTGTTGCCTCTTTAAAATTCCGGCAATCCATGGTCATGATAAGCTAAACTATAAGAAATTGGAGACAAAGTCAGAACCGGAACTGGAACTAGTCGTGTCGAAGCGTCCGAAGCTCATGATATTGCAGCTAGACTCTTCCATCGAATCATAATCCTCATCTTCTGTCTGTGATGCTGCGTAATTAACCTCGAATTCTGAATCTGATGTTATGCTATTTTTAGTTCCAACGCCATCATTTTTGGTCTTTATATCATCTCTAAATTTGTCAGTGTCGCCCAATGCCATGCCTGCTTTTGGACTTCGTGTCATCCGGACCAGCTTTAATTTCGTTTGGGTTTTGCGATGTAGGAAGTACATAATCCTGTGCATTAACCCCGCCCTTTTTTTTCTACAGGAAAAACAAAAACTGCATGAACTGTCATTACGTTTGGTGGGGGACTCAAGGGCGGTATGATTTCATGATCAACCAATCCCTTCTTCATATAGCAACTGCCCACCATCTTAGGCTTGCCTGGCTCGGCTTCCCAATTGAAAGCGATTCTTCCCAGAGCTGGAGCTCTGTAGTAAATGCGAGAGGAAAACCCTGTTGCTTCTTCTCAGCTTAGAAGTCGATTGAAAAAGCTACCAGTTTCTTTGCTCATTTCTAGCTCTAACTGCAGTAGATCCTCATGGTTTTCTTGGAAACAACGCGCTACTCGTGTTATCTGCATGTTCAAGACTGAGATATACAGAGAATTTGCATTTTGTTGATAGTAAGTTGTTTATGCATAAAACTCACAATAGATTGTGGATAGAATGGGCACAGCATCTGTGTTATATATATATATAAGGCGAAGGGAATGAAGAAATGCGTGTTTTGGGGAGTGTGTAAATTAATAAAGGATTATAAAATACGATCGATCATGATCATGATCATATCAGTAGCAGCAGAAGATCGGATAATCATCTGAGAATGAAATATGTATGCACTAATGACGGCTCAGGAAATGGGTTTGCAGTGTGGAAGCACCCCGACCACCTCATCATATGGTTTCAAATGTCACCATTCTTACGCTTTACTGTATCCTTTCAAATGGCTTCCGGCGCAAACAAGTAGTTTATCCATTAAATGTTTTAAGAAAGAGACTGCGAGGCCTCCATTACTACCAGTACGCATACATGTGCAGCTCCTTAATTTGTTAACTACGAAATCTATGATGTTATAAGCAAACCAAAACCAATGCGTAGCTGATAGCGAGAGAGACAGTTTAAGTTTAGTTCTAATGGCGAACTTGGACAGCTCAAGGTGATACCTTACCGCCCAACGCTTAAGAAAACAATGAAAAAATATTTGATTGGCTGAAGGAAGTTGCATGCTCAAGAAAAGGACACCGTATGCGCTAATGAATTCTAAAAAAACTCCTAACAAGCAATTAATTATGACACATTGGTAGTGACTAGTTTCTCTTTTAACAATGTACAAAATAGGATGGTATTATAATTTTTAATAAACTAGTAACAATTACATTAAATTAATTAATGCTATAAATTTAAATATATATATTATAAAGAAAAATATTAATATAAAAGTATGTATCTATATTTATGTTTATCATATATACAAAGTATTAAACATAGACATATATACAAAGTATTAATAAAAATAATATTGTTTAATTAGTTATAATATATGATAAATAATATCATTTAATTATTATGATATTATTTAATTAATATCAAACATTAAAAAAAAATATAAATAAAATATTATTATTGTAATGTTTTTTCATATACAAAATATATCATCAAGTTTACTATATCCAATATTATTTATTATATATGTTAACCATATTTTATTATTTAATACCTTTATAATTAATTATTTTAATATCTATTTGTAATTAATTAAATAATACCATTTTATAAATCATATTATTTGAATAATTAATCATTATATTACAACTAATAAGTCATATTAATTTATTAATATCGGATATATTTATTAATATTATTATACATTTCACCTCATAATAATGTTTTTCTTATTTATTATAATATATTATATGATAATGCAATAATAATAATAATAATAGTAGTTAATTAAATGTAATTACATAATAATATCAATTAAGTATAATGATAATAATTTTAATCATACTATATGATATTATTCTATTATAAACATGTAGTATTTAATTAAGATATTAATGTCAAGGTATTGGAATATAATATTTAATTAAAACATTGTTATTAGAGTAATAATAAAATTAGTTAATTAAAAATAGTATTATTTAATTATAATATTGTATTATCATATGTTATTTATTAATTTATTATATTGATATTATTATTAAAATATAATATTTAATTAAATTATTAGTGTGAAAATATTGGAATATAATTTTTAATTAAAATATTATTATTAAAGTAATAATAAAATTATTTAATTAAAAATAATAATATTTAATTATAATATTGTATTGCAATATGTTATTTATTAATCTATTAATAGTAGATAAAAAAATTAAAAAATATTAAGATTTAATTAAATAAAATAATTCTCTAAAATAATATAATATTAAAAAAACTAAGAAAAAGCAATACAATACATGGTGGAAAACATTATTATTTTGATATAATAATATAAATATTAATTAAAATTGTTGTAAATAATAAAACAAGATTATATATATTATTTAATTATAATTGTATGGTACATATAGAGTTTAAGAATTATATTTAAAATTATAAAATTGATATGTATTTATATAGGTATTAAAAATTTTAGTATTACAACATATTATAGTGTTAACAAAGCTATATTTTTTAATTAACGATTATGATAATAATAATAATATAATCTTAATCTTAATATTAATATTTTAGTATGGCGAGAGGCGTAGATGGGTGCTTGCTTACAAAATAAAAAAATATTAATATTTTAGTATATTTATTAATGATTTTATGGTGTCATTATGACTTTTGTAATTTATTTTGTTGCATAGTAAAAATAATTATTAAATTGTGAAACTATAATTATAACTATATTTAAGAAAATTAATAAATGTCGCAATGCGAAAAAACACTCTAACAAACCATGGCTTAATGTCGTAATGTGATATAACCCTTGATAATGTCACAATGAAACGTAACCCTTGATAAACATCACAATGCGACATAACCCTTAATGAACGTTGAATGTCCCAACATAACTAAAAGAATAAATCCATTTAACATTTTCATTTTGCACCGATCATAACATCAAAGTGCAATTGTTTCATCCAAAGACACATTATTAATGTGTCACATCTTCGGCATTATCGCAATGTGACATAACCCTTGACAAATATCACAATGTGACATAACCTTTGATGAATGTCGCTAATGTAACATAACCTGTGATAAACGTCACAATGCGACATGACGCTTATTAAACGCCCACTATCACATTATTAATGTGTCACGTCTTTGGTTGTGTTGACATATACCAACCAAACACTGTAACAAACTATGGCTTAACGTCCTTATGTGATATAACCCTTGATAACGTCGTAGTGAAACATAGATCTTGATAAATCTTGAGCATTGTCACAATGTGACATAACCCTTGACGAATGTTCCAATGCGACATAACCCTAGATGGACGACGAATTTCACATTATTAATGTGACACATCTTTGGTTATGTCGACATATACAAAACACTATAGTGAACCATGGTTTATGATTAGTTTTAATTCTTGGTTAATATTTGATTTGACAAAGACTATGGTTGTATATAGAGATGTGTTTTCAATTGAATGATGATGATGCCCAAAAAACATTTGAGATATAAAATAACAAAAAAATGTATTTTTGTTTTAAAATAATATAAACTCTAAATAAAAATTATTAACTAATAGTTAATTAATATTATCAAAATATAAACTATAAAACAATTTCTTTTAGAATCGATTATAGTTATTTAATAGCTATTTATTATAATAATTAATTAAGAATAAATTTTAAAATTATTATATTTAATATTATAATATTAATTAAATATTTATAATATACAATTTATTAAAAAATAGTATCGTTAAATAAAATAGTATTAACAAAATTATATTAATTAATTAATAATATAATAATTAATTAAAGTAATGTTATTGAATTATAATGTTATATTTTAATCAAATACTTATAATATTATTAATGATATTATATTATAGTATTGTATGAATATGGCATTTAATTAAAATATTATAATCAAAGTAATAATAAAATATCATTGTTGTCATGGGTATGGTTCATTGGCGATTCACATGTTATAAAGTTACATACATTATTAATGTGTCACATTTTGGGCATCATCGCAATGTGACATAACCCTTGACAAATATCACAATGTGACATAACCCTTGATGAATGTCGCTAATGTAACATAACCTATGATAAACGTCACAATGTGACATAACGCTTATTAAATGCCCACTATCACATTATTAATGTGTCACATCTTTGGTTGTGTTGACATATACCAACCAAACATTGTAACAAACCATGGCTTAACGTCGTAATGAGATATAACCCTTGATATCGTCGTAGTGAAACGTAGATCTTGATAAATCTAGGGCATTGTTGCAATGTGACATAACCCTCGATGAATGTTGTAATGCAACATAACCCTGGATGGACTACAAATTTCACATTATTAATGTGACACATCTTTGGTTATGTCAACATATACAAAACACTATAGTGAAGCATGATTGACTTTGGTCAACCATGCTTGACTAGAGTTTGACCATAGCCAACCATGGTTGACATTACTGAGTGAGTTTCGACTTTAATTAACTATTGTTAACTTTGGTTAACCATGATGACAAAACCCTTAACAAATATCACAAGGTGACATAACCCTTGATGAATGTCATTAATGTAACATAACCTGTGATAAACGTCACAATGCAACATAACACTTATTAAACGCCCACTATCACATTATTAATGTATCACATCTTTGGTTGTGTTAACTTATACCAACCAAAAACTGTAACAAACCATGGCTTAATGTCATAATGTGATATAACCCTTGATAACGTCATAGTTAAATGTAAACCTTGATAAACATCACAATGCGACATAACATTCTACATTACTATGTAAAATGTGGATGGTTTAAACCATTTCTTTTGTCAAACGACTATATATATATATCAAGAACAATCTCACAACATGATGGCGAATAATGTAAGACAAGCATTAAGGAATGATGAAATTCAATATCCATGAATAAATGTTTGATCGTTGCGATGAATGTCCCAATGCAAAACTACCATTAAGGAATGCACTATTGATGAATGTCGCAATCCAACATAAGTATTGATAAATGTCGTAATCCAATATATTCCTTTATGAACGTCGAAATCCAACATAACTCTCAATGAGTGTCGCAATGTGACAAAACCATTAAGGAATGTCTAATGGTGGAATGTTCCAATCCAACGTAAGCGTCAATGAATGTTGTAATGCAACAAAGCCATTAAGGAATGTACCGCGGATAAATGCCACAATGCAATATAGCCCTTAATAAAAAATAGAATGCGACATAATCCATAATGAATGTCAGAATGCAACATAACCATAATAAACATCAGTATATGACATAACTCTTAATGAATGTTACAATGATGAACGTCAAAATTCACATTATGAATGTGTCACATACTGGGTTGTGAGGTGTATATCATTTTTTAGTCCTTAATGAATGTTATAATGGGACATAAGCCTGTCATATTAGACATATAACCCTTGCTCAATGTCACAATGTGACATAACAATTAATAAACATTGCAATGCAGCATAACACAATGAACTTCGAATGTCAGATTATTGATATGTCACATCTTGGATTGTGTCAGTGTATATCATTTTTTAATCCTTAATGAATGTTGGAATGTGACATAACCCTTTGTCAAATTAGACATATAACCTGCTCCCAATGCTGTAATGTGACATAACCTTCATAAACATCAGAATGCAACATAATCCTTGATGAATGTTGAATGTCACATAATTAATAAGTCGCATATTTGGTTGTGTCATTGTATATATGATTTTTTAATATTTAATGGGACAACCCTTTTTCATGTTAGACATATAACCCATACTTAATGTCACAATACGACATAACCATAGATGAACATCGCAATTGAACACAACATGATGATTGTCGAATGTCACTTTACTAATGTGTCACATCTTGGGTTGTGTTGATGAATATCAATTTTTAATACTTAATGAAATTTAGAATGGGACAACCCTTTATCATTTTAGACATGCAACCTTTGCTCAATGTTGCAATGTGACATAACCATTGATGAATGCCATAATGCGTCATAATACATGACATTATTAATGTACATAAAATCATGGGCATTGTTAGCTTATACCAATTTTTATAAAGACCAGTGAGTATTATACATATAACCTTTAAAGAACGCCATGAAATAACCTCTTACTCCAAAATCTTCTCTTCAAGTAATATTATATAATATTAATGTGCCTAAAATTCCATTTAATGTGATGTTTTGGATCTATCATATAACTAAATTTCAAAGTTTAATTTCAAAAATAATAGATTGGGAAATTGTTAAAAGTGTTCTCTAACTTAGATTGTATTGTTTATTTATTATATTACAAAAAAATAGAAAAGACTGACTAGAAACAATTACAAAATGCAACTAATGACGGTGTTTAATCTTTATCCTTCCCCGACAACGGTGCCAAAATGTCGAGCACCCAATATGCAAGTAGATTACTTCTAACATACAGAGTGTATAATACTTATTGTCAACCCGGGAAAGTCTTGTATTTCAAGGATAAAATGCATAGTATATGCTTAAACACAAAGTCACTGTAATTGAACAATACTATCCTCTGTTCAACTATGCTCATCCCAAGAATCTACTTAATCCAATTATCTTCTAGACACTACAATCACAATTACCTTCTACTATGCCTTGATCTAAGAATGGAAAGATAAATGTCATATCCAAATTACAATTGCAGATGAAAGGAAATCCTATTCACTTCACTGAATGATTAATTCACCTATCCAATCTGATTATCCTAGGAACCCATAAGCATTATTTAAATATCGATCTAGGAATTCAAATACAGAGATTGAGTTCGGCTATTCTAAGAAACTGAAGTGCAGGAATGAAATTCGGTAATCATAACAATAAAGACAAGTTGCAAAGATTCATGGAACGACAACTAAAATATCTAAGGATGAACAGAGCTATTATAGTTACCACATGAATTCCATAAGGAATAATTACCTACTTAGTCGACTGTCATGCTATACCACTACAGATCTCCAAGGAATGCAATCACCCTACACTGTAAATCCACACTTGTAGAGCTTCTTATGAAAAGAATAAAATTAACATAACATCACACGACAAAGGAATTGAAAAGTCCTAATTTAACTCAGTAATCCTTGTGGAAGGTGGGCCCATCCTTCACATAGAGATGCTGGGTGAACAGGCGTAAAACCCTTAGATCAGAAGCAACTCCTTGTATTAAAAGACGGAGTAATCACACAATTCCTCCTCATAGCTAATACAATGAATTGATTATATGTTCAGCAACCCCTGGCTCGAAACAATTCTCTATATTTATATCCCGTGGATCGTAAAATCCTATCCTATTATGGGGCAGCCATGAAGATCTCTGATCTTTAGGCACCCTAAATGACAACAGCTGTTACAAACATGGCAGGATGAAAAATAGGAAACACAGGAAAATTGTTGATCACCCCAGGAGTGACGATATCTTTAGATTATGAGCAGCAATGTACTATGGATCTCCAAATCTGACGCATTCTGTTATAGCTTCCTTGTCACAGCTTTGTCCGGGATATCGCATTGGAACCGCATTCTTTGGGTGATGATAGGATGGCTGGGGATCAACTTGAGCAGTGAATACCCATCCTTTTCAAGACTTGTTCAGCCCAATCTCCCTGCAGTCCACTTATCTCAAAATACCTTTATAAACTGTAATATGTTAGCGCATTGAGAGATACAAAGCCTTAATTATCACAATCATAAGTATTAATAAAATAAAACAATGACCACATATACCTTGGTGGTTTGAAGAGTAGAGTTGGGATAACATGTTTAATTGGTATGTTGAATGGGGTAGGATAGAACAAGAAGAGGTAATTAAGGGTGGTCAAAAGATGCCATTTATGGGCTCAAAATCTCCCCCCAACTATCCTGTTGCATGTCCTCATGCAAAAACCTCCATCATTCTGAATTTGAATCTTGTACTGAGCTCTGTTCGTGAAGAGAGGAGAAGTTGTAGGGGAACTCAGGAACCCCTTCTTTTTCTAATAACCCTCTGTGAGCAACCCAATATCTCCAGCATCGCTGCTCCTCTGCCTTAGTTAGTGAGAAGTCCATCTTATAAGGTTTTTTCGGCCACCAGATGAGGGGGAATTTAAATTTCAAACCCAACCAATTAGCCCCACATTCCCTAATACATCCAACATAGCCCTTGACCCTGGAAAATGCCTGTTCAAAATTCCTAAAACAATAGGGGTCTCAACTTCTGAGTATAGGAGAGGCAAACTAGCATCTGTGCTTACTTCCTTTCAATGTTGCTTGTTGATGTATGGAAATATGGTTGGTGCAAGTAGAAATCACTCCCTCCTGAAGTTCCATTATGTGCCGAGCCTGGATGGGACATGAAAGCAAACTCTTATACCGAGCAAAAAGAATACCAAGATTCTGAGGCTCACTTCGAACCCACAGGTTAGAGTGAGCTTCATTGTGAGAAACAGTTTGAAAATACCTTTCCCACTGAGCATGATTGCTCACAAAAGAAGCAAAATCCCTCAACTGAAAATCCCCTGAAAAAGGGACAGGATTTGAATGGCGGTCCAGAGGGCAAGCCATCTCATGCAAATATAATTCACACAGCAAATTTTGATCTTCAAAATTACTTCCAAAAAATGTTTCCAAAAATTTTGCTGAGGTTGTTATCTCAAATGACCTCCCTTCTTTCACAGCTCTCAACTTAAACCAAACAAGCTGTTCAAACATGAAGACGGGGTAAGAAGAAGAAGGCATCCGGGTGCCCAGGAGTTCTTGAGAGAGAGCATACATCTGCTCTTTTTCCTTCTGCATAAATTGGAACTTTTTCATCTCCCTTAAATTGATCTGTAGCTCTTCCTCTCGAATTCTCTAGGTCATACGTTCTTCTGCCCATTTCTCCTCCAATCCCCTGATAATCTTTTCATGCTCAATAAGAGAAATTATCCCTCCTTGCTATTCCTCCACCTAGCTCTTCTGTTTCATTACCTCCAATCTCAGAATTGAGACTTCTGCTGTAAGGTTCAAGATTTCCTCTTTATGATGTTCCTCCTTATTCGAGTCCAAGTTGATGAAATTTATAAGGGGCTCAGTCCTCACCTTGTCGCTTGATGTGCCCCATTCAGCACCCTGCACATCTAAAGCTATCTTGAGGGCTGTTGGTTCTTGTGTGACAACAACCTTTTCTGGACTTTCCTCAGCAACAACATCCACCACTCCTGGAGACATTGGTTCTTATGTAACAACGTCTTCTTTCTGAAGTTCTCTCGTGGCAAATTTGGCAACTGATTGTGAGGATGTTGGTTCTTGTGGAGCAAATTCCTCCTGAATTGTAATTCCATGTTCTATCTGATTGTCAACTACTGCTCAGCCAGAGGCTGTGAGGCTACTAGTTCTTGTGGATTAGAGCCCTGTTCTTCTTTGTCCTTCTGCTGCTGAGATTGGATGTCTTCTTCAGTGTGCAGCCGCTCCTCAAGGATTTCAGTATCACCTGAGGATTGTGTTTAGACTTGTTCATCTTCACTCCAATGCATATCAGGGATGTTATCCACTTCAAGGTTATCTTCTAGTTGCATTTCAAGAGTCCTTACTGCAACCTCCAAGGATGTTGGTTCTTGTGTGACAACATCCTGGCTCACTGTTATAGCGGATTTCACCACACTAGGTGAATCACACATTGTATGGCCTTCTCCTGTCCCGCTGCAGACTCATTATTCCCTATGGACCATTTGTTGTCTTTTGATGTATCATTAACCATCCCTAAAAACATTAGAAAAGTGATATACGCGGCCTTTTCCCCAATAACCGCGTACATACGCAGATATTCCCTCGATAGTCGCGTACATCGGGATGTGTGCATAATCCAAAACTGTTGGAGCGTTCCTTGACTTGGATCCGACTCATATGACTCCTGGCCTTCCATATGCCTTGAGATCGCACGGATTCGACCTTTCAGTACCACTTTGAAAAGCTATATAAGGAACCCATTGAGACATTGAAAGCATAAGAGAGAATTGAGAGGATCGAAACTATAGTCCATTGTTGCCAGAACTATACTTGAGTCTGCATCCCTTTGTCCCTTTGGAGCACTGTTGTGTTACGGAGAGAAATTCCTATGGCTTGGGGTACCACAACAGACAGCTAGACTCCAGAAATCAATCTTTCCCAATATGCAATAGAAATAAAAACATCTAACACTAAAGGATTGAACCTCGTACCTTATTCCGGACGGTTGAAGTAGATCCCTGTTGAGCTTTCCAATCTTTAGCTTGAATTGTTATAGCACGTCCTCAACAACAAGTAAACAATACAAGCATACTATATTTCATGGTTTTAGATCTATTCTAGCATATATAATCAATAATGTATAAGCATTTGACATATTCTAATGGATACAATATTCATTCAAATACACATTACTAGACAGGAAAAGATATTTCTATTAATATGAATCAGAGATTACAAGTGACAACCTTTGACGGCACATCTGCAAACCAGAGAAAATGAATCCCCCACTTGGGCCTCCACCACCTCAATCCTCCATCACTCCGATAGCAAGCTCACTAACAAAGGCAAGCTTGGGAAGAACACAACAGTTCTCCAAAGGGACAAAGGGATGCAGACTCAAGTATAGTTCTGGAAACAATGAACTATAGTTTCGATACTCTCAATTCTCTCTTATGCTTTCAATGTCTCAATGGGTTCCTTATATAGCTTTTCAAAGTGGTACTGAAAGGTCGAATCCGTGCGATCTCAAGGCATATGGAAGGCCAGGAGTCATATGAGTCGGATCCAAGTCAAGGAACGCTCCAATAGTTATGGTCCATAGGGAATAATGAGTCTGCAGCGGGACAGGGGAAGGCCATACAATGTGTGATTCACCTAGTGTGGTGAAATCTGCTATAACAGATGCCCCTAATGTATGAGATCAGAGGGGTTATACGATGGCCGAAATACATTATAAGTCCATCCCAAAAGTGAAGTGATGAAGGTACCCAAATGGAAGACCAGCCACCCAATCGGCATAATACCATAATACAACTCTGCATATAACTGCGAATACATATAGCAGTCCCGGATACATAAGAGTACAATGGCCATGAATAGGCATGAAACATAATAGAACATATGTGGTCATCGCCACGTACAATATACATAGATTAGA
>LPNX010546001.1:23205-43077 GCA_001517045.1 Pseudotsuga menziesii | reverse complement strand
ATCTCCCATCAAAAGCAGTTAACATGGTCGTAGACTTTGACAACTCAGGAGAACCAAGACCCTTCCAACAAGACAAAGACATCACGGAAGCAGCAGCGCCCTCGTCAATCACAGTACGTTTGACGATCATATTAAGACATTCTACATGCACCAAAAGGGACACATAGTAGGGAAAGCGAGGCTGATGTCCTGCGGTTTCAAACTTGATCACTGAGGAAGAATCATCACCATTCACACCAAGAGCGGAAAGCAAAGCCTTCCTTTGCGACGGACAACTCTGAAGCACCTCCAATGCAGACATCGCACAAGGAGTATGACCCAAGTCCTCAACAACTGAATAGTTCTGGGTGGCTCGGGCATTTGGATTATGCCCCAAACGTTTAAGTACCCCCTTAGGAATGCGAGGTGTAGCCTCAGGTTTATCCACAGGTTTCTCAATACGCAAAGGGGTTCCTGGTGGATCAGGTTCTTTGCCTGGGTTGGGTTGTGACGAAGAATAATCTTTCGCACGCGTCACAACTTTCGCGGCACGAACCATATTAATGCACCCAAGACCACTAGTTTCAGGTGGATCTTCATCACTAGATTGATCATGGGACTTCGAGTTCATATTTTGGTTATGCGGTAAAGGGTTCGTCAACACAGCTGGGCCCTGTGCTATGAACTTCGAAGCTTCATCCATCCTAGGGCACAAGTAAGTGAGGTGATCATCCTTACAAAGCTTGCAAGGAAACTTAACCTTACGCTTATTCTGCTTGTCCCCCCCAACATTTTTATTGTTCTTGTCATTATTGTTGGCATTCTCATTTTTATTCCCACCCTTCTTATTATTGTTTTTACCCTTTTTTCTATTCCGTCCGGGTTGCTGGTTACCCTTCTGGTCCGACGATTGCACAGCAAGTACATTCGCCGTTTGGGTGGGTTGAGACGAAGCTGTAGCTTGTCCCAAGGCAGATTGGTTGATTGACAATTGAGAAACTTGTTTCACAACCGAACCTGCATGTTTCTTACTTGCACTACCCACAATGCCATCGGCATGTGGTCCAGGTTTGACCTTGGGATCGAAACTAGAACGAGGGGCATTAGGTATAATCTCATATAACAAACCAGACTGAGCATAGATCAAGTCTAGTTCCTGCACCCTAAAGATGGCTTGTTCCTCATTCTGCACTCCGGATGTGGAAACATCCTTCGCGATATATGGAAATAAATATTTGAGGAACCACTCAAGGAGGAATTCCGGCGGTATAAAGGCTTTGATTAATCTCTTCCGTCTACGCCACTCCTGAATATGATCAGAAATATGGGTGGCTTTATCTTGCCGAAATGTCGACAAGAGTTCAGTACTAACATCATACCGTCCTGGTAGCTGGAAGTGATTAAGGAAAGTCATCGCAAGGTCATCGAACAAAGTAAAAGCACCCCTAGGTAACTCTATATACCATTTCGCCGCAGGCCCTGTAAGGGTGAGTTGAAATAGTCTCAAGCGGACTGAGTCCTGATGCAATGAATTGGAAGAGCACCATAGGTGGAATGTTATAATGTGTTCACTCGGATTCTCTCCTGGTTTGCCTTCGAACTTAGTTATGTTCGAAGGAAGCTTGGTAGGGACAGCCGGCCAAGCCGGGTCATGAGCCACAGGATCATTCGTAAGTCTCGATAAGTCAGGTAAATTGAGTGTCGCGAGGAAAGGGAGCTTAGCATGATGAGGTTTAGGGACCGCTCCCTGGTTCATATAGGATTGATTACCACCATGACCTTGGCCATAGTGACCTCCTCCTGTATGACCCGTATAGGGTGGCGTGGAAGTCGTATAATGAGGTGGACCTTGACTAGTAGGAGCTACAAAGCCATAGTTCGGAGAGTAAGCAGGTTTTGAATACCCACCTCCATAAGGTTGAGAGACCTGTCCATACTGTGCCCCATAGTAGGGTCCATAGGTCATCGGCTGCGATGCCCCATGAGACACTCCATAGGTAGGTACATACATTCCGGAAGTAGGTATATACATGCCGGAAGTAGGGATATATGTCGAGGAAGTAGCAACCTAACCTCTAGAAACATGAACATAACCTCCCGAAACTACGGGTGGTATGTAGACTTGAGACATAACTGGTCTAGTAATCGCAGTACGGATCTGAATTGTAGCTACGTGACGACTCGAAGGACCATGAGAGTAAGGTGAAGGGTTTGCATTTGAAGAACTTGGAAGCGAGGACGAAGGAATCTCTGTAAGAAGATATGTGCTAGTGCCTATCGTCACTCGTCTAGAACCTGGTATCGCTATGGGATCACTAACTCTAGACCTAGAAGGTATATAAGATGTAGCTTCCACCGCTGGGATGGAAGGTGCAATGTGACTAGTATTCCCAAACCTCTCCGCAAGGTAAGGAATGGGAATGCCCCCAGGTATAGTGTTAGGATCAAAGTCAGATTCAACATGAAATTTCAAATCATGCATAGGAAAACCAGTGGTAACATAACTACCATTCCTCTAATTCGATGGAATAATCCCGAATGTGTATAGAATAACTGTCTGACATTTGACAAGGAGAAGCTGGATTTTCGACGAGGATAAGTCATGTTTTCGACAAGGAGAATTCAGATTTTGGATGAGGATAAGTCAGATTTTCGATGAGGATAAGTCAAATTTTCAATGACTTAGTGGTGAAATCTTTCATCTTAGAATGTTGATAAATTAGCAGGCACTATATTGTCATCGAATATCCAACGTTATGCCACCGACGACAAAAACAATTGAGGTTGTAAAATAACCGATAGGGTATTGTTGAATTTCAGACATGGCAGCCGTCGAATTTTGGGCTCAAATTCTGTTGTGGATTCCCATTCCAAATTGAAAAGTCCCTCTCAACACCTAAATCCTAAATCTATATAAGAGGCATTTGGGGTATAAGATACATTTGGGGTGAGGATTAAAGAGGAACGATTGAAAATCAAAGTTATTATAGTGAATTGGTGAGAGACACTTTTGCTTCACAAATTTTGTGATGAAAGGATTGGGAAGTGGAGGAGGGAACCTGGGACATTGGAGGAAGGAAGAATCTCAATGGAAAGGGTTGTAAGTATTTCATTCTCTAATCTAATATGAATGATTTATTTCCCCCCCAATTTATTGTGTTAATTAATTGGTAGAATCTAGATCTAGCTCTAATTCCTTTAAGTT
This sequence comes from Pseudotsuga menziesii, assembly GCA_001517045.1. Classification (NCBI taxonomy): domain Eukaryota; kingdom Viridiplantae; phylum Streptophyta; class Pinopsida; order Pinales; family Pinaceae; genus Pseudotsuga; species Pseudotsuga menziesii. The sequence goes on along the minus strand of LPNX010546001.1, from coordinate 39,893 downwards.
TTGGTTATGATAAGAGTAGGAAGGCATGTTGTGGTTTTATGTGCAGGTTTTATGGATAAATTAAGGAGATAGAAATAGAAAATACCAATAAAGTATATTATTTACCAAATGGAATGCTACAACCTGTAATCCTCATTCTTTCTACCTTGATTCAAACATGTAGGAAATTGTGCTTTGATCTTAGGCAAGTTGTTAATTAATTCTTTCATAATACTTACAATGGAATTCACCAAACTGTTACAATGAAATCTTGTCATGTTGACCCATGTGTTAACCCTATTCCTCAATCCCTAAATTTCCCTTGGTTGAATGACATGGGATAGGAGGTTCTTTCCTTACCTTTTTTCCCCTCTAAGAAGGCAGGCACTCTTTCTCCTAAGGAAAGGTGCACCAACACTCTTCTCCTTCATGCTAGAAGTGCCACTGACACTCTTTACATTCATGCTAGGTGTATTGGCTCTCTTTCCATTCATGAAAGGGGATTTGATGGTGTTTAGAGGTAAAAAATTAAGCTTTGATACTCTTCTTGAAGGTGTATGAGGTGGAGGACTATCCCTATCATCTAGGTCAGGTGGAATTCAGCTCCCTAACCTATGGGGAGGATCCATTATACCCCTCCTCCTAATACTCAACCTACTCTATCCATTTACCCTTATAAATTGAACCCTCTCTCCATTGTGAAGGGAGGAGAGACTATGGTACTCTTATTCAGGTGGAATTTCTAGGTTATCCCTATCATCCTTTGGGAGGAAAGATCTGATCCATTGGGAGGATACCATCACTCTTTGGAGGCTTGGATTGGATTGTTGGATGGAAGGTTGCTATTAGATTTTTATCATTTAATCAATATGATCTAGGATCTTATCTAAGAGAATAACTTGCACAACAATAATCACAAGAGACAAGAGACACAAAGAGTTTTCCTCATGGAAACCATAAAAGAGAAAACCCTGCAACTTCCTCAGAGATAGAATGAGCACCAATGGAAAAAGTAAAATCCAAAAATAGAAAGATGATCTACGACAACTGTTCTCTCTCTCACTTGTGCGAGCGCCTCTTATCTCACTCATGTGATACAAATGAGTGAGTGTGTGTTTCAAATAGAGAGACCCACTCTCTATTTATACTAGTTTTCCACTTGACAATTACTTACCAAGTGTAACCAGGAATACTTTACCTTCTGCAGACAAAATTTGTTCCTCTGGTATGAATGGTTGAGATCCAGAACAAAAATGAGTGAATGAAAAAGGATGAAGAGATTCCCTGGATGTCGTAGACACCTGGAATGCTTCTTCGATAGTGAACCCCTGTAACTACAAACATATCAAACATGCAAACACATCAAAGCTACCAGAAAATCATCTACTTATCCATGTTAGTGACTAAGGAATCTAACAACATGTACATGTGAAATAAAAACAATAGTAATGTGAGATGGAAATCAACTTTGTATTAAATATGTATGGAGAATATTACAACCATTTCCTTAGTGTCGACAAGCATCTCCATGAGACAAACACTTCATCCCCATAAGCTCCAACTTTGCTCTCTATGCTCTCCAATGGCTTGGGTTAAGTGGTCAATTCAACAGCATAACAAGACCTCTATAGTTCTCCTCCTAAACTATGGACATGAGCTTGTATTTATAAGGATTAATGGATAGGAATAGTTGAGAGATTTGTGGATGAGGTGGCCTCTAAGATCCTATGATGGGGGATCTCAAGCTCAACTGACCCATAATGATAGGTATAAGGGAGGACACGAGGTTCATGATCTAGAAGCCTCGAGAAACTTATCTTGTTCCCATTTTACCTAGGGTACCACTTTTCTTCTCTTATGACAGAGCGGTTTTGATGAGAAACTCTTATGGACCAAAAGCCATAGGTGGTGGCACCACTTATGGAAAACAGGATATAGGCGGTGTGAACAAGGTACCACTCATGGGCCACAGGGAAAATGCGGTGCTAAGTTTTTTCATGTAGAATTGACAAACAACATAGGTTTCCACTCTAAGTGCTGGGATTAAGGGAAAACATGTAAGTCAAAGGTCTTATCACATGGTGGTGATAGGATTTGGGTATAACAGAATGCCCCCCAAATCATGAGACTTAGAGGGATACGATAAGTAAAAGCTTTGAGAGAATAAGTTGTCACTTTGAGCTGAAAATGTCAGCTCGATCGAAGCATGTCGTCAAGTAGGAATCTATAGTACATCAATATTTTTGAATCAAATACATAAGTAACCAACTCATGGCTGTAGACCAATACAAGGCAGATCCATGGGAGGAATAAACAAGCATGGCTACTAGAATACAACATAAATCCATGTGATAGAGGACTCAAACTTGGACAAAGATACCAAACATACAGCGTAGATCTATGTCATACATACACAAATTTGAGCATAGCCACAACCATAGAAAGGTGGATCCAGGCTAGATATACAAAATTCCATAGCAACCTGGGGAAAGCAATGAGCACTAAACAAATACCCAAGGGTATTTGTCTTGTCTTCCGCAAAGTACGATTCTATCCATGTTATTACAATGATCTAAATTCAAACATGGTAGAAACCACTTGATTACCAGCCAATGATGTGAACCGTTAACAAGTGCGAGGGAGATCACCATTGATCTCAATGATTTCCAAAGTACCCTAGTACAATATACTAAGTGTGAATACATGTCCTGATGTCAAACACCCGGTCAATTCTATCGATCAAAGGTCAATGATGTGAACCTATGTCAAGAGAATCTGTCATTAAGAAATACAGATCTCAAGGTACTGAGTTTTTTGTTTCTAAGACTATTTCCCAGATAATGAGCTGATGCTGACTGGAATAGTCTCGTCAAAGGAGGGCCATGATGAGTCCCACATCGATGACATGAAACTCGAAACATAGTTCTGGAATTCTTTGAATGTAGTAACCATATGACTGACTCAAAAGTACTAACACAGAGACTATTTTGACTGCAGAGGTAAACTTCTTCAACTTCCCTTTGAACATCGAGTGGCACGACAAAATACTTGGCAGCATGAATAAATGGGATAAACACACAATGCAATAGTGGAAAATGCATTCTTTTGAAAGACTCAAAGGAGTGGCATGACTCATGAAAGTGGATCATCACAGAGATCAGGTGAATAACCAATTGACTGAAATGATATGCAGACAAGTGCCATGTTCAAAGGTAATGACAAATTACTGCCATTTTCTTTGTAAAATTATTCCCTTCCCTTTTCCCCCATCATGGTCGATGAGTGCCTCTTTTTAGTTTTACGAGTTCAAAGAGGGTAACAAAAACTCGTTATAGCTCGTTCGAAGACAAGTCCAAACTCATATGTTTTATGAACCTGAGAGAGGAGGGGTTCGTTCCCAAAAATGGGTCTCTCAATGTTTAATTTAAGAAGTTCAATGAAACAAAATTCATTATCGTTCATGTTTAGAGAGTCTAAACAACCACGGAAGAAGACTCCAAAGGTCCTTTTTCATATGATTTGTCCCTAAGGCCTGAAAAATTATAAAATCATACCTTAGAGAACTCTTACAGTCATGATTGGCTAGAGTGTTCCTTTTTCGTAAATAGTCTATTCGAACCAAAAAAGAGATAACCTACCGTTGGAGAGACGACTCTTCAAATGCTTTAACGAGCGTGAAGAAGACAATATCACTCGACAATATTTTTTGTATTTAGGGATCCCGAAAAGAGTTTAAAGAAGACTCCATTAAGTCTCTTTTAAAAATGAGAGGTTTTACAAGCCTAAAAAGAATCAGAAACAGACTCGAACCTTTGATACTGAGTTTCGAGAGAGTGACTAAAGTGTCAAAATAAATGCTCAACGAATTTTTCTGTTTTATGGTAGTATGAAAAAGTCAAAAAATGAACTCCCAAGACTTTACTGCTACTGTTCTTATAACTTACAATGACTCAAAACAAGTGTTAAATGCACCAATAGCTAACATTAAGGGATTTTGACTGATAAATTTTGAGTAATAAGCGATTTTAAATCAAAACTATAACATGTCAAACCCAAAATGTGTATAAAAGTCATGTAAATAGTGAAAAATCAAATCATTTTACTATTTACCCATATTGGAGAGCATTTGGAGCACTTTCCTAGTTAGATCTTCAGTTGTTGATATCAGGAGTTTCCACCGTCGCATTCGAGCGCCATCAGTTTGAGGTAATAGCCTAGACCCTACTCTTTCATTCTATAGCTTCAATTTTGATTTTTAGTGGCATTTTGGGCTTGTATGGAAAGCCCTAAAATCGTGGGAGTGGGCATCACACTTATCCCTTGCGGTATACGCAGTACCTTGCTAGAACCGCACCGAAAACATAGCACATAGGCGGTGCCACCACCTGTCTTCAATGGTGCACAGGAGGTGCTGGTCGTGAATATGTAAAACTATTCACACATGCAAAACTATACCATTTCATTTGATTTGAAAGATTAAGAATGATTCTAATGGGTTTTGTGATTGTTTTTAGCAGGTTCTAGCTGATCAAAGATGGTGATATGGAAAGAAAGATAGCATGATAATGATGATGCATTCGCTGAGTGAAATGTGGGTTGCATAGCCACATTAAGAGACTGCAGACTCCTAAAATTCTTTCAGACTCCTAACATGGTATCACACGAGTGATTGCTTGAGCATATACTCCGAATGTGGAATCCGGAGCAACAAAATTTCGAGGTTGGAGCTCATATTCTAACAGTTGAGGTAGAGGATATCTACTTCCTTACTATCCTTTCGAGATGGGGTGCTCCCATCTCGCTGACTGGTTCCTGCAGAGGGGACATCACTATGCAGGAGTTGATAAACCATCACTATGTTCCAGGGACAAGGATATCAGGGAATAAAATCCCCATAAAAGTAGTGATGGATAGACCTCTACAGACTGTATTGTTTACTATGTAGAGAGTGGCGGGAATCCAGGGAGTGCACCAGGATTCTAGGGCACATATGCTCTATGCCATAGAGGCCATGGAGCCTACAGTATTCAACTGGGAAGAAGCCCTTCTTCCTATATTCAAGGATCAGCTGACCAAGTGTCAGCAAGGGGAACTAAAACAGTTTAATTTTGGTTCCATCCTATCCTACTTCTTCTTCTAGTGGGTACCACAGATGAGACCTCGGGTGGTATTTACAGAGCTAAGAGCATGGGAGCCTCGCATGTAGAGGTGGGTCCAGATTATGGCACGTACTGGAGCGGGTAGGGGGAAGGTGAAGTTTAGTGACCCATTCTTTCGATGGCTGAGAGATCTGATCCTCATGGTGGAGGATTATGCTTATGCATGTATGGACTTCAGCAGAGACCCTGACCTACTGCTGCCACCTGGTGGACAGTGGGGTGACATCGGTAAGAAGCAAAAAGATGTAAAGTGGAAATAGTGTTTTTATGTTTTTTGATATTTTATATTTTTGATGTTAAGTAATGAGACCTAAATATTTTCATGCAGATGTTGGAGTAGCACAACCTGGGGGAGATTCCCCATTGGATAGATGAGTTGGATCCCACTTCGTACCATAGGGTGATGATGTGACCGAGGAGTTAGAGAAAAACCTAGAGAAGTTGACCTTAGAAATCCATGATGCTTCCATTGATGACCTCCCTCTGAGGTATCAGAGACCTACAGTAGGAGTACCGGGTCAGTTTAACAGACTACTATGTAGAGTAGCCTGGGTAGTGATGTGCTACCATGAGCATCACTAGATGATGTATGCATGATGTATCTACTGAAAGCTGATAGCTTCAGGATTTTGTATGGTGAATTTTTCCTGAAAGCCTACGTGCTTTAGATGAGGTCTCGTGACCTATTTTTTGTAAGCATGTTCACACACACACACACACACACACACACACACACACACACACATATATAGACTTTTTACCCGATGTTTATATGTATCAAATGGTGAATGTATTTTACATGATTTTTATGTGTCTTTAATTGTTTATATACAATGAACCACATTTGATTTTAATGTCATGAATGGGAAATATGCCAATCTAGGATGTAATTAGCTAATGAGTCAGCAACTACATTATGTTCCCTAGGGACATGCCTATAGGTGATGGTTTCAAATGACCTTCCTAACAAGCATACCCTCTGAAAGAGGTAGAGAAGCACACGATTTATAATGGTATAAACATGGTTTAGATGATAAACCACGAGTTGTGATTCCATCAAGACTACCAGATTGCAGACATCTTGGGAGGCAGCTTTAGTCAGAAGACCTATGACTGCTCGATACTTAGTGATGTTGTTGGTAGCGGGACCAATACAAAACGCTCCTGAACTAACCAAATATTTAGCTAGGGAATAGAGAACCCAAGCAGCTGACGCAATATTCAAGGTGTGGCAGAAAGCACCATCAGTGAAGCTGTAGAAAGACATCTACTCTGCATGACCAAAACATGGTATAAATAGATATAGACACTAAACTCAAAACCATATTGAAAATACTAAAAGCACACTGAAAGTCAAGCAATATACATATATACAAGATACTATCCAAGAAATACCTAGGCGTAATACCTCTTTAGGTACAACCCATTGCAAGGCTTCCCTAAAGGGATTCCATCATAGTCTACGAGCTTGTAGGCCCCTTTCTATAAAACCTTTTAAATGATGAAAGGACCGTACCACATGGACTTGAACTTTCCTTTCCCTAGTTTGTCGTATCTTTGGTCGTAAGTCAAAACTAGGTCACCCTCGTTAAAGGCATGAGGTTGGATGGATTTATCATACTGCACTTTGACATGTTTCTTATGTGCCTCATTACCCAAGGAAGCGTCTCTCCTAGTTTCATCAAGGTTGTTCAAGTACAAAAATATCTCTTCCTCTGTGGAAGTGTCTAGGAGAAGTTCGACGACATGTTTTAAGGATGGAATCTGACATTGAATCGGTAAGAGAGATTCAAGTCCATGTACAAGCTGGAAAGGTGTGAAACTAGTAGCTGTTTTCATTGAAGTCCTATAAGCCCAAAGAGCGGAGAAAAGGATATGGTTCCAGTTGGATTTATGGTCTCCAACCATCCGATGAAGCATAGTTTTCAAAACTTTGTTAATGGCCTCTACCTAACCATTAGCTTGTGGATAATATGGTGTAGAGTTTTCATGGAAAAAACCTACCTTGGCACTTAGTTCCTCCATCATTTGATTACGGAAATGTGATTTGTGATCAGTAACAATGGACTGTGAGACTCCAAATCTAGCTATGATATGATTGAACATGAAGAGAGTGGCTATCTTACCATCTTCCACATATGTAGGCATGGCCTCAGCCCACTTTGTAAAATAGTCAACGACTACGATGATGTAACCATGCCCCCCAGCTGAGGTAGGCATTAGAGGAAATTTGGGGTCTAAAATGGGACTTATAAGAAAATGCGCCAACAATAAATTTTGTGAGTTGGAATTCAAGAACCAATAAAATTTCAGTAAAATTAGTCAACCATAATGGTTGAATTGACATATTTGTCATAAAAGAAAACTACTTTTTTTGTTTGTATTTTCAACATATCTCCCTATGTTTTTACTCAAATTTCAAGAGGGAGAGCTCGTTGGATGTGGAATTTATTTACACATCCAATGAGTACCCACACTACATACTTTTTATGGACCTCTCTACCCCCAAAAACAAGAAATACCTAAAAAATGTGATGATGACATCATCATCACATTTTGAGGTATTTATTATTTTTGGGGTAGCAGGGTGCATCAAAAGTATGCAATGTGGGTACTCATTGGATGCGGAATTAAATTCCGCATCCAACGAGCTCTCCCACTCATAATTTGAGTAAAAAAACAGGGAGATATGTCGAAAATATGAACTAAAAAAGTAGTTTTTCATTCCTCCTCCAAAATTAATAACTATTATTTTATTATTTTAACTATTATTTTATTATTTTCCTTAGGAGGCCCAGTTTAGACCTCAAATTTCCTCTAATGCTTACAATGCATATAATCAATCCCTCATTTGGGAAATGGACCAACGACAATGACGGGGTGTAGCGGAGCAGGATGAGAGCGCTTTTTGGTAAAAAAATGTTGACAAGGTGGGAATTTCTTAACAGCCTCGTGATAGTCTTTAAAGAACGAAGCCTATAAATAGCTAGCGTGAAGGATTTTTCGGGCTATAGCCATCCCAGATAAATGACTTCCACATGCTCCAGAGTGGAAATCATTGAACACATGTTTAGCATCCTCATGGGTGAGGCATCGTCGGAGAATAGAATCAATCCCACGTCTATACAATGTATCATTTAGGATGAGGTAGTATTTCGCATGGTGATGGATATGACGGTGATCATCATGAGATAGATTTAGCTGAAATCGTTTTGTTTGGAGATAAGTAAGCATATCTCCACACCATGGGTTAGTAGTGCTTATCAAGAACAAGAATTCATCCAGAAATGAATCACTGGGTTTAGATTCCATCGAAGCATAGGGAAGATCACACATGAGCTCGACAAAGACTAAGGATTTATTTGATGTGGCTTTGGAAAATTCTAGATCAAACTCCTGTAGTATGGCTATCCATCGGGAGTACTTGTCCCCAAGCACCTCGCGAGTCAGGATGTAATACATAGGGTTTTGGTCTACCAATACAATGGTGGTGTGGAGCAAAATGTAGTGACAAAATTTTTGTACAACAATGACCATGGCCAATGCTAACTTTTCCATGCGTGAATATCAGGTTTCAAAATCCATAAGATTCTTACTAGCATAGTAAATCACGTGCTTTTGACCGTTGGGATTTTCCTGCACCAAAACCATAGCGATGGTAGTAGCGGAGGAAACAATATATAAGAGAAAGTCCTTTGAATAATCTGGGGGGTGTATCACAGGTGAATGAGTCAGAGCATGTTTGAGATTATCAAAGGCACATTGGGCTTGGTCATCCTAGAAGAACGGGGTGTCCTTCTTAAGGAGACGCAGATAAACTTATGTTTTCTCTGCAAAATTGCACATGAAACAACAGAGAAAGTTTTCCTTCCATTGCAAACTTTGGAGTTTAAGAAGATTGGTTGGGGCTGGTAGAGCTAAAATGGTGGAAATTTTCAAAGGGTCTATCTAGATGCCATCCTTAGAGACCACAAAACCTAACAGATGTCCCGTCTCAATGCATAAAACACATTTATGCAGATTGAGCCGTATATTATAATGACGACATATCAGGAAAATATCTCTAAGATGACTAGGGTGGTCCTCCAGTCACTGTGAATGAGCAAGGAGGTCATCAAGGTATGGTTCAACAATATGTTTAATATCATGAATTGCATAGGACATCGCACGCTGAAAAGTGGCTCCACCATTTTGGGGAGTGAGTCCTAATTATACTAGTCACTCAATTTATTTTGATATAGCTTGACTGATCGGATGAACCATAGCCAAGTGTAGAGCATACACACCGGATTCTTGTCAATTTTAGTAAATTTTACAATGGGTGTTCTTGTTAAAAGAAAACCCTCCAGGAACCTCTTTCGATCCAAGTGGATCTCAATCGGGGAATCAAGGAGGGGTTAATTTTATAATGCTTAATAAAACAAAAGATGATAGCAAATGAAACATAAAATATGAGAAAACCACAATTTTCTAATTAGACTACCACGAACCTTTCTTCACCTTTCGGCTCAAAGGAGGCTCGTGGGGTAAGTATTAAAGTTACTTTGAAAACAATAGAAATGGAATATAAAATTTATTTTATGTCAAATTATACTACCCTATAGATTAATGCTACTCTATATTACAAAATATGAATGAAAATAAAAGAAAAAAAGACACGAACGTAAATCCCCCCAGGGGGGATGGGGAATGGGCTCGAAAGAGCCTATTCAAAAATTATTTTTATTAAAATCAGTTACAATATCAGAGAACTGATATAATTTCTCTTTATCCTTATACATAGTGAAATCAAGATCTTACAAAGTGCGAAAATTAAAGGTTTTAGTCAAATGGGAGACCCCTGGGGGGATTTGAACGCTCCCGAGGCCACTTTCGAACAATAGATTCCTTTATCTTATGTAAAACCTGATAAAAAACAGTGAGAATATTATACTAAAATATTCCCAAAATCACTATGAAATTACCTTTGCGTCAGCTTACTTTTAACAAAAAATAACTAAGTTAAAACTTGTTAAATTGGGGTAATCTAGTTATGCAAAAAGGAACCAAGGAAAGAAAGCTTTCATTGGGATATTGGATTTATGTTTGGGCAGCCAATAATATGTGCACTTTATTTCAGAATATTAATCTTTAAATAACAAAAAAGAAACTACCTTATAAGCAAGTTTTAGATCTATGACTTAGCTACTTGCAAAAAGGGCAATACCAACACCTAGATCTATCTTTATGAAATGATACTCTTTATGAAATTTCAGATATAAGAAGCAAGAGTATTATTAAATAGATCTAATAATATATATTCAATTCTTAGAACTAGATCTGATCATAAGAGGAAGAGACAGGTAACCGAAAGATTGAGTTTTTAAAGAAAGGAGGAAGAGAAGGGGAAAGGCCTGTTGTTGGATGGATCTGCAATGGAAAATTGTTAGTGGAATACAGAGGGGAAAAGCCTTCAAAAAGTTTTTGGATGTATAGTGGAGTCAAACTAGATCCACAACTTTTCCAATCCTTGCTACCTGAAATCTAAACATACAATCTTGCACGAAACCTCATGAGATCTGGATATATATATATGAAAAAGAGGCAAAAATTACATGCAAATAAACTTATTAAACATGTATAATCTAGATATTCAAACATATATTCTATGAGATATAGAAAAAACAAGTAACCTTACTTGCCCAACTATACTCCTATTGATTCAGTTGAATCATTCAATCCAGACGGGGTTCAGATGCAGAAATTGAGAGAAAATACGGCAACATCAATAGCTGTAAGACAATGCTTAATCCACACACATGAGAGCATTACAACATTTGGCCTCCAAAGATTATTTATTCCAACAATCAAAAGATTACAACAATATTACAATAGCAAGCCCTTCAATTCAACTCTAACTAGCTTGGAAGAGGGAGCCTCATCCAAGATATATACAAAAAACAGGACATCCAGCCTAGGGGGGTCGCAATTCCTCAAGGAATCAAATCAAATCAGCTGATGGAGAGTCAATCAATGCATATATGAAGCTGAACTGAGCCTACTTGTCAACCAAGGGCCTGATTGAGCTGACACATCAACCCATAAACTGACACATCAGTCCACAGAGCATCCAAGAGAGTCCACATGTGTGGAGGAGAGAGAGAGGGTGCAATTCCCCATGAAGACAACTGAAGATCAACTCTGGATCTGATTTGATCACCTCCTTTAGTCAAGGATTTGTCAGATCTAGTCAATCTGCTTCATATCTGACTGATTTCAATCAAATCGACTGAGAATCCACTGATTTATGATTTCGGATTTGCTCCATTACTCATCAATTTATTAATTAAAATCATCAATAATTGATTTTTGGGGCTTTTTGACCTGAGTGATGGAAAATCACTCAAAACTAGGAAAAAGTGGGTCCATGGGTTTACATGGTGCTCTTAGCTTGAAAATGAGCACCTACATGACTGAAACTGATTATTTGGCCCACTTTTATTACAAAATCAATTTTTGCAATTAAATTATTAAAAAATAGCCTAAGTTTTGGAAAATTTAAATTTTAATAAAAAACACTAAAAAAAACTAAAAAAATGAAAAATTGAAAAAACTTAGGGGGAATTAGACATGTTCATATGACTCGACCATGATGTCTAGCATGCTTATACATTGACACATAGACTCTAATAACCTCAATAGGACTAAATGCCAAACCGACCACCCCAACTTTGGAGGTATGGAGTTAAAAACTCAGAAATTATCAATCGTTTATTCAACAAGCAATAATAACCAAGGGAAAAAACACCCTGGGTTGATCGGATTGACAAATAAATTCTAAGAGACCGAGTCTTTTACAGAAACTATCATGCTAGAACATTTATTACAATTCCCCCATGGGGTATGAACATGTGATATAGTACAACGAGCACTTCCTAGAAGTACTTCCAAAGGTCTTTTGAAGTCCGAATAAGTTAACCCTGTCCGGTTCACCAGGGTCACTTGATAAAAAACCACTAAGTACAACTTAGGTGGTAACATTCTGGCTCCATCTAGGGACACATTCTCTTACTGATCTTCTGTTCAGAGGAGAGGATGTGAGAACTCTAGAATCTCTGGGTCCTGCATAGCAATTAGAGTTTGTCATGTATACATAAAAAAAAAACTATAAAAGCAAAGTAGTGTACATAATTAGTCTATGATGTGCAAAAAGGAATATTTTACAAAATTAATATACAAAGAAAAATTTTCCAACATGGTACAAAATAACTATAATACAACAATATCTATGATACAAAAATATGATATATAAAATTTTGAAATACATGCAGGGCAAGGTTTAGAAATTGGCCCTGAAACCACCGATGCCAATAAAGGCATCAAACTGTCTCAGCGAAAAATAACTTGAGGAGGAAACCATTCACTAGCAAGCTCAATATTTCTCCTTATAGGTCATTTAGATAGAAAGAGTTCGTTCCTGCTATTTCATCAATGATGTATGGTCCCAACCACAAGCTGTCGAGCTTTCCATGTTTCCCAGGTTTTTCCCGTCGTTTGTCCCAATGTAAAACCGTGTCACCTACTTGGAAGGACCCTGGCCAGGTAGACTTATCAAATACTCTCTTGAACTTGTCTGAATTTTTGATACTGTGGTCAAGGGATTTTCTTCTGCTCTCATCTAGCTCTATCAACTAGTTTATTCTATTTTGGATGGCCTCTTGATCTGAGTTGAAGGTCTAGAGAAGCTGATAAACTAGAAGCTTTATATGGACTGGTAAGGTGACATCAAGGCCATAGACTAGTTCGAAAGGGCTTCTCCCGGTTGAACCTTTCTTAGTGATTCTGTCGGCCCATAAGGCTAATTTGATCTTGCTATCCCAAGCCTTCTTGTTGTCGCCCACAATTTTTTTTATTATGGTCATTAAGTTCTTGTTACTTGATTCCGCTAGACCATTTCCTTGGGGATAGTAATTTGATGAGTGGGATAGGATAATGCCATACTTGAAACAGAAAGATGACATCTCGGAAGAAACAAAGCATGGGCCATTATCTGTGATGGTTCTAGCTGGCACACCGAATCTTGTGATAATCTTATCTTCTAAGAAATCCATGACTATAGCATCGGTTTCCTTCTTGGTGGGTATCGCCTCTACCCACTTGGTAAAATAATCAGTGGCGGTAGGAATCCAAGAATAACCATTGCTCGAGTTATCTTTGAACTTACCGATGAAGTCAAGCCCCCACTGCTGGAAAGGGGCTTGGACTACTATTGGATTTAAAAGAAAGGCTTTCATTTATTGCTTTCCGGTGAATAACTAACATTGGGGGAAAACTCTGACAACCTTGTGCACGTCTGAAAATAGGTTTGGCCAATAGTAGCATGCTCTAAGGATTTTGTGGGTGGTTGTTTTTGCTGCAAAATGTCCACCACAAAATCCTGAATGGAACTCAACCATGAGTTTCTTGGCCTCAAGTTCATCTACACATCTAAGTATTAAAACATCTGGGTTTCTCCAACCCAAACCATATTTTGTCAAACAATACTTAGTTGCTTTCAACCTTAATTCTCTTCTTTTATGGCCAAGTAAGTGATCGGGGCATGTAAAGTTGCGGAGGAAAAATATGATTTCGATGTACCAAGGGTGCTGCTCTAATATCTGAAGCTCGTCTGATACACTTTGCTCTGAATTGCTGCTCTGGAAGATTATTCCTAAGGCTTTTTCATTTCCCTAGGTCAACATCTTTGCAAGACCCAGTCCTTTAATTAATTTAGTAGGTTTTATCTCCCAATCATATTCTTGAATATTTGAAACCCACTTACCCCTGATTCCTAGACAATCCTGTTGAGACATGATATCCTTGACAGCTGCATGGGGTACATATCCAATGATTTTGGAGTAACCTATATAAGTTCTGAAATGTTTAAGGGACTTGACAAGAGCATAGGCCTGTTTCTCCATCGTGGTATACTTCAACTCTGAATTTTGTAAGGCTCTACTCATAAAGGCTATAAGTTGCTCTTGTCCCTCCTTATTCTTTTGAAGCAAAACACCGGCAATGGTGTCTTCAGAGGAAAAGGAAAATATTTGGAATTCTTTGGAATAATATGGACTAATCAAGACCAGGGACATGGATATGGAATTTTTGATAGAATTGAATGCAACTTTCCCTTAATCCATCCACTCAAACTTAGCATCTTTCTTTAATAACGTTTGTAGAGGTTTCATTAATTCTGCTAAATTTGGGATAAATCTTCTTATGAAATTGATTTGACCATTAAAGGACTGGAGAGCTTTTAGATTCTGAGGCAAGGGGACCTTCTTAATGGCTTCAACTCTATCAGGATCAACCTTGACACCATCCTTAGAAATGATGTGCCCCAACAACTTGCCTTCATCAACTCCAAAGATTGACTTGGCGGGGTTCAAGGAAATACCATATTTTCGACATCTTATAAAAACCTGCCTAAGATGACTTATGTGGTCAGATCTTTCCTTTGAAAAAACAGTTAAGTCATCTTGATATATTTCGATTATTTTGCCTATAATTTCTTTGAAGGAAAAGTCCATGGCTCTTTGGAAGGTGGCACCAGCATTCAATAAGCCAAAAGGAATTCTTATAAATTTATAGGTACCCCAAGGTGTGGTGAATGTAGTCTTATGTTGATCCTCCTTATTTACCAACACCTGGTTATAACCAGAAAATCCATCCAACATGGACATCATTCCTGATCCTGTTACTCTTTGAAGCAATGTTTCCATGTCGGGTAATGGATAATTATCTTTGAGGCATGTGTTATACACCTGAGTGGCACCTCTCCATCTGAGTGCTGATATCCCTCATGTCGGCACACAAAAGGACACTTATGGATAGAGGTTTTCCCTTAACACTATAGCTTGGTTTGTCATGAAATACATACTACCTTCATCCAGCTAGTTACTTTGCCAGTTTGCCATGTTAGGATGTATTCGCGACTCTCCTTTTAGACAACTCGCGCATAATTCACGAGTCTCCCTTACAGCAAGTCGTGAATCCTTGTATTCGCGGGTTGCGCTTATACAGAGTCGCGAGTCATTCGTAGGTTGCTCTACTACATACCCGCGAATGTGCCTCTTAACATGAAAACATAAAATCACGTGCTAATGGGAGTTTAGTTAAGTCATTTTACTTAATCTCCCTAACCGCTACAACTTCCCCAACCTTCGAGAACTGCCTTATTTCACTCATATAAATATAGGCCTTGGGGAGGGTCATGGGGACTTACATTCTGGAGAAAAGTTATGCTGGTGGATTGTTCACAAAAGTATTTGGAGCAGTGAAACTCAGAATCCTTTGGTGACAGAGGAGTCCTTGTCTCAAACGTTTGGTTGTACTCTGAACTTTCTCATTATTGATAATAAAGAGATTACTTCTTCCACATGTATCTCATATATCTTGGTTTGATAATTGTTTATGCTTCAGTATTTAATATTTGATTTGTTTAACCTGCTAATATATATATATGAATCACTCTATATCTAGAAGATTGTCTCTGAACAGGTGAAAGAGGAGTGAACCTTGAAGACTTTGGAAGTGGAGCAGATTGGAAGAGGACTAGCAAGAATCGAACTTCGTTTAACAAGTAAGTTCTTCTAACCTTCCTATTTCCTATTCTGTACTTTAGAAGTCAATTGTCTGCAAGTGTTTGAGTATGTTGGTAACCCCCGACCTACGATTATTAGGTGCATAATCCCTTACAACAGAACTGGCGACTCCGCTGGGGAAGCCTAGACTGCTGTAGGTCATTTCTGTTATCCTGACCAGTTTGCCTGTGAGTCTGTTTGTGGTTTTTTATCCTGGCTCTTGCTTACTTCAGCATTTGAAAGTCTTAGGGTTTTTTCTTTGCTTTTAAGAATTTTTTTATACCCATTCGCGGGTTGTTCCACTGAACAGTCACGAGTATAAAGTTGCATTCACGGGTTGTTATACTGCACAGTCGCGAGCATTCATGAGTTGCACTGTTAGACAGCCGCGAGTACTCCTGAAGATTGGGATTTTTAAAGAAGAGTTTGCTTGGTTTTCTTGTTATAGTCCTTGTTTTCTGAGAAGACTTTCTTTAAGAATGCTGTAGAGTTTGTTTGATTTCCTCAGGTGATCACATCTTAGTGCTTTTTGAAAGCCATTGAGTCTTTCTTACTTGGTTTATTTACTGTTTGCATCCTGAAGCATTTGGCCTGTTTGGGTTCTTGGTTAAAGTGTCTTAGTCCAGATCAGTGATCAGGATCTTGGGCTCTGTTTGTCCAGTCTGTTTTCTGATAGTTGCTGGTTTGCACTTGCCTTTTTGAGTCTGCAGTGGTTTTGTGTCATTGTTTGCACCCAAGCTAGGGTTCCTAGCCTGCTTCTCTTGCTGGTCTGTCGGTTCTATCAGCCTATTTGTTTCAGTTTGTAGTTTGTATACAGTTCATAAGTTTCAAGTTTACTCAAGCATAGTGCATTGTAGATGCATAGTAGTTTTTTTTTTGAGCAATTTTTAAAGTGAAAAACAAAACATAGTTAGTCTTTTGCATTGTGATTTTTGCATTAGTGTTTGCT
>LPNX010546001.1:0-13477 GCA_001517045.1 Pseudotsuga menziesii | reverse complement strand
CTGATCATGTCTCCTACATGACAGATAAGTCTAGTTGTTCTATCTATCCATTGTATGCTGCCTTGGGTCATCTCTGTGTTGTGCTCACTGTTCAAGGACTACTCAATGTATGACTTATCACCTGATCCCATCACTGTTATATCTGTTATCCATTAACTTGTGTCTCCCTTCTTTTGCCCAGTTCCTAGTCACTCTTGTGATCCGTTGGAGGATCCATTTCCTTCCTTATCACAGTATGGTTCCGTTTCAGCACCTCCTGATGACGAAGACCTAGAGTTTTGACGATAGTACCTCTGGATTCACTTTCATCATTGGTGAACTCCTTTGCTTCAGTTGTCAGTTATCACTTATTGGTTGACAAACTGTTGAATCCTCTCCATGTTCGACTTCAGCTTACCCTTATTCACATGGCTTGGATTGTACTGGTTCTTTGGGATCATTTATGAAGACCTTAGTCCCTCATTTTGGGCTAAGTTGCACAAGACCATGTTCTATTATGATATCTAGCTCCCAGATCTTTGAAGACTCATCATTATTGTATTGTGGCTTCGATCCACCTTTGTAATATACGTGGTTTCTACCCGTATCATATGATGTAATCAAATATTGTAAAGGAGCTAGTGTTCCAGTAAATTGAACATAGCATCCTCAAATGTAACTTTTTATATCACATTATTATGTATTTGTTTCAGGTACTCTCTCTGTTCCATTGGATTTCTGAGTTTCTATAGAGTTAAAGATTATAATGTTTTTCGGCCATCGTTCCCCTCTGACCTCACACATTAGGGGGAATCTATTATACACCTGAGTGGCACCCCTCCGTCTGAGTGCTGATATCCCTCATGTCGGCACACAAAAGGACACTTATGGATAGAGGTTTTCCCTTAACACTATAGCTTGGTTTGTCATGAAATACATACTACCTTCATCCAGCTAGTTACTTTTCCATTTTGCCATGTTAGGATGTATTCGCGACTCTCCTTTTAGACAACTTGTGCATCATTCACGAGTCTCCCTTACAGCAAGTTACGAATCCTTGTATTCACGGGTTGCGCTTATACAGAGTCTCGAGTCATTCGCGGGTTTCTCTACTACATACCCGCGAATGTGCCTCTTAACATGAAAACATAAAATCACGCGCTAATGGGAGTTTAGTTAAGTCATTTTACTTAATCTCCCTAACTGCTACAACTTCCCCAACCTTCAAGAACTGCCTTATTTCACTCATATAAATACAAGCCTTGGGGAGGGTTGTGGGGACTTACATTTTGGAGCAAAGTTATGCTGGTGGATTGTTCATAGAAGTCTTTGGAGCAGTGAAACTCAGAATCCTTTGGTGATAGAGGAGTCCTTGTCTCAGACGTTTGGTTGTACTCTGAACTTTCTCATTATTGATAATAAAGAGATTACTTCTTCCACATGTGTCTCATATATCTTGGTTTGATAATTGTTTATGCTTCAGTATTTCATATTTGATTTATCTAACCTACTAATATATATATATATATGAATCACTCTATATCTAGAAGATTGTCTCTGAACAGGTGAAAGAGGAGTGAACCTTGAAGACTTTGGAAGTGGAGCAGATTGGAAGAGGACTAGCAAGGATCGAACTTCGTTTAACAAGTAAGTTCTTCTAACCCTCCTATTTCCTATTCTGTACTTTAGAAGCCAATTGTATGCAAGTGTTTGAGTATGTTGGTAACCCCCGACCTATGATTATTAGGTGCATAATCCCTTACAACACCATGATGTATTTATATTTCTAAAATCTATACATATTCTAATTGACCCATTCTTTTTTCTGACAACAACTAAGTTGGAGCACCAAGATGAATGTCTTGTAGGTGCTATAATCGTTGCCGCTAACATCTTCTGAAGTTCCTTCTGCACAATGGGGGCCAACTTAGGATTTATTCACCTAAGTTTTTGTCGGAAAGGTTTGACCTCCTTAGCTTGTTCTGTGAGGGGAATGTTGTGTTGAAACACATCCTCCCTATAGGCTTTAAGCTCATCATAACTATATGCCAACACATCTCTATACTCTTTGATTAAGTTGATCAAATTGTTCCTTTCCTTTTCTGAAGTACCCTTTCCTATTTTATTTAACTCGGGATCCTTGTTAGTTCCTATGTTTATTTCCATATAATTCCCAATTTTTATTTCTTCTTTTTGTTTTTTATGATGATCTTGTCGATCAAAAAGATTCTCGAAAGATATAAGTCTACATGGGATGTGATTCCTTTCATTATCCTCGCACTCCTAATACTCTTTACCTTCTTGCTGATAACTGATCTTGCAACCTTCAAACTCTTGTAGATTGTGGATGAATCTCAAGAGTTGCTCATCATCTTTGAACACCTGCCAATGGTCTATATTAGCTGGTATTGAAGGTCTGAAATTAATTTCCATCTTTCCATTCCCATTAATCATTTCATCCGATGGCTGGAGGGTGGATACTGCTACTGCCAATTTATCTGCTAACCCATTCATTTCCCTATGGACCTTTTGAATGTTAAGTGCATAGAACCATTCCATAGTGTCCCATGTGGCATTTTTATACTTTCTTAGTCTATCATTTTTGCATTGATACTGATTCTTAATCTGGAGGACAACTAGATCTGAATCACCCTTTATGTTCAACATCTTTGTCCCCGTATCTTTATCGGTTTCTAACCCTAGGAGCAATGCCTCATACTCAACTACATTGTTTGATGCTTCAAACTCTAACCTGAATGCAAAGTTGTAGATTTTGTCTGAAGGAGAGATGATCACGATGCCCACACCTTTTCCGGTTTTGGAATAACCCCTGTCAAAGTACATTTTCCAAACTTCATCGATCTTTTCATTTTTAATGTTTTCCTTAATAGGGGCCATGAAATTTGACAAAATAGCATAGTTTCCAAAGTTATCATTGAAATGAACAAATTCATTTCCAGCTTTCTTAGGGTTTTCTACATGTCATTTCCTCAACTTTTCTTTATGGAGAATCACCCTAGTGTTCTCTGATGCAGGTATAGTAGCATATGTCCAATCCATTTGAATGTGCCCACCAAGAGTTGTGGAACATTTTCTGGATAGCAACATACCCCAATTATCTGGAACATCTATCACCACCACATCCATCGACATGTCGATATCAGGGTACTTAGCCAACTTAACCTATAAATTTAAGATTATCCCTACCACTTCAACTTCTCTTGCATCCATGGCACAAACATTGTGGTAGGGTCGGGTGACCCTTAGATTTAGCTGCTCCATTACATTTCTTGTCATGACATTTGATGAAGCACCTGAATCTAACATGTAGTTATGAAGGAGAATTTTATCAACTAAGAGGGAGACATAAAAAGGTGGGTGGTCTTCTCTTCTTGAATAAACACTGTTGAGGACTATAGGCATATTTATAGGTTCAATATGTTCAGCTTCAAATATAGCATTGTTATTAGGAAGAGGATCCTCTTTGATAATATTATGAGCTTTACTTTGACTATCCTCTAAGGCTTTCAACAACTTTTCTTTTTGACCAGGAATTTTAAGGACATCAGTTTCATAAACATGAATCTTAGCACTACTTATTCATTCTCCCATATCAATATTTGATTCAGGGACAATAGGAGGATTTGGGAGGGGAGGAGCGGTTACCTTTGGCTTGTACTGTTTAGACGGTGATGGCTTCTGTCTTCTTTGATATAATGCTCCCTTGAAATAGCCTCCTTCATTTCCTTAATTACTTCCGGAGAAGGAATTACACCATAAAAGTTGGAAAGGAGATCCTTCTCGTAACTGTAATATGTGGCCTTCTGCCAATGCTAGTTTGATAAAGGATAGGTTTGGCCTACCATGTTCACATGATCAGACTCACCTAATGTTGTTTCCTGATTACTGACCTCGGCCATTCGATGTTCTATAACTTGGTTTGCTATACAGCAAGTGCTTTCCTGGTGGAATTGAGTACAAGGTCTACACCATGGAATGACTTCTTCTACCAAGTTAGTTGAATCTAACTGGTTTGGAATCCTAGGTTCTTGTTGAGGAGCCTTCTTCTGATACACCTGATTCTGTTTAGGCTAAAAGTTCCTAGGTCCATTATTTCTTTCGATTGTGATTATTCTAGTCTAAATATTATTAAATTGTACAGATTGATTTGCCATGAGTTGGTTCTGATTAGTAACCATTTTTTCTATCAGGCTAGTTACCTTTTCCATGGGGTCTTTAGAGGTTTCCTTTTATTCTAATTCAATGGATTTTCCATTCTCTTTGTTGTATGAAGTGTTTCCCCTAGTGTAACCTGGAATGTTGGATTTGCCTGAATACTGCATATTCTTTTCTATTTTCTTGGCCAAATCTTGAGCAGTTTTTAGATCGGTCGGCTCTTTGTCCCTTAACTGGTACCTCAAATCACCAGTGAAAGATTCGATGTAAGATATGAGGATGGAGGCATCCCTTGGCTTGATCTATCTATGGAGGTCCACAAACACACGCCTGAACTTAGTATTAAATTCATCAATGGTTTCATTTTCCATCTTCTTTATGTTATGAAGGGTAGCAAGCAGATGTCTTGGTTCTTTCTTTTCCCCCCATTTCTTCTTAAAACCTTCCAGGAATTCATTAAGAGTTTTATATGAATCATCAGCAAGATCGGTGTACCATCCCACAACATCATCCTCTAAAGGTAAAGCAAAGAGCTTCATTTTGACATCTTCATGGTTAGAGGCAGCATTATTGCAGTAACTGACCAGGTGCTTATCAAACTTTCGGAGGTGAGTCTTGGCAATGATGGCATTATTTCTCTCGAATATGGGCAGCTTCTTGATAGCATCATTCGGAATGTCATGAGGAGCACGTACTATTTGAGAAAAGTCAAGGGGTTTGTAAAATTCTATCATTTCTTGAGATTGGAAGGTATGACTCTCTACAAATATGTGATGGATATCTGAGAGGGATTGGTCTCCTAAATTTTCAAGGTTTCTACGAGAAGTCTGTGTATTCAATATTTCCCTAATAAACCTTCCAGGATCAGGGAGAGGATTGAATAACTGTCGGTGGTTTCTTTGGGTAGAAATTCTTGAAGGGATGTTAGGCAGTGGAGTCGCCAGATGCATCGAGTTTTAATTTTTATGTTTTTTAAAGACTAGATCAATCAAAAGTTTTTATCTTTTTAGTTGTTTAGAAAAAAGTTAAGCTAAGTAGTACTCGGGAATAAAAAGATTTATCCCTGGCAACGACACCAAAAAATGTTGCCACCTTTCACACACCTGGGTCATGTGGCATAAATCTTCAAGCCACTCAGTGTGTCCTTGGGGGCAAGTCTCGAGTCAAGGCTGTCACCTTGTTCTTGACTCCTCTGTTTAGGCTCAACTCCTAATGAAGCCAAGGGGGTAGACCCTATTAAGTTAATAAGGATAATTACTTAGTATGGTGATGTTAAACTGAATGAGTTACTTAGGAGTTTGAAATTTAACTATAGACAATCAAAGATGACAAGATACAAAAATGAACAGACGAAAGCACAATGCTGAGACACAATATATATATAAAAGAAGAAAATAACCAGTGCCTTAGAATGGAGTCAAAAAATAGAATCAATGTACTTGCATGTGCTTGGAGTGAATGTTTTGCAATTTCCTCTTGGTACATTTTAAGTTAAATTTGAGGTGTGATTTGATTAAAATTAGGCGAAGAGGTGGACTCCAGATATACCTGAGAGTACTTGGAGTATGTCCAAAACTAAACCTTCACGGTTACCCACAAGGAATATGTGGGCTGAATGGAGTCTCTGGGGCTATTGTTCATAACGCACCCATTAGGGTGTGATAGAGATCGGTTCCTCGAGGTCACTTTTCAGAAGTTCCCACTTCCTTTGGGTATTTTTCCACCGTGATGGTTTGATCTAGGTGTTAGATTTTCACCTGATGGTTTGTCAATTTGGGGAGTGAGTCCTAATTATACTAGTCACTCAAGTGCTTTTGATATAGCTTGACTGATTAGATGAACTGCAGCCAATTGCAGAGCATACACATCGGAGTCTTGTCAATTTTAGTAAATTTTACAATGGGTGTTCTTATTAAAAGAAAACCCTCCAGGAACCTCTTTCGATCCAAGTGGATCTCAATCAGGGAATCGAGGAGGGGTTAATTTTATAATTCTTACTGAAACAAAAGATGATAGAAAATGAAACAGAAAATATGAGCAAACCACAATTTTCTAATTAGACTACCACGAGCCTTTCTTCACCTTTCGGCTCAAAGGAGGCTCGTGGGGTAAGTATTAAAGTTACTTTGAAAACAATAGAAATGGAATATGGAATTTATTTTATGTCAAATTATACTATCTTGTAGATTAATGCTACTCTAGATTACAGAAGATGAATGAAAAAAAAAGACACGGATGCAAATCCCCCCAGGGGGGATGGGGAATGGGCTCGAAAGAGCCTATTCAAAAATTATTTTTATTAACAGTGGTTACAATAGTAGAGAACTGATATAATTCCTCTTGATCCTTATACAGAGTGAAATCAAGAGCTTAAAAAGTGCGAAAATTAAAGGTTTTATTCAAATGGGAGACCCCTAGGGGGATTTGAATGCTCCTGAGGCCACTTTCGAACAACAGATTCCTTTCTCTTCTGTCAAACCTGCTAAAACCCAGCAATAATATTAGACTAAAATATTCCCAAAAAAACTCTGAAAGTACCTTTGGGTCAGCTTAACAAAAAAAAACTAAGTTAAAACTTGTTAAATTGGGGTAATCTAGTTATTCAAAAAGGAACCAAGGAAAGCAAGCTTTCCTTGGGATATTGGATTTATTTTTGGGCAGCCAATAATAAGTGTAATTTATTGCAGAATATGAATATTTAAAGAACGAAAAAGAAACTACCTTATAAGCAAGTTTTAGATCTATGACTTAGCTACTTGCAAAAAGGGCAATTCCTACACCTAGACCTATCTTTATGAAATGATACTCTTTATGAAATTACAGATCTAAGAAGCAAGACTCTTATGAAATAGATCTAATAATATATATTCAATTCGTATAACTAGATCTGATAATAAGAGGAAGAGACAGGTAACCAGAAGATTGATTTTTTAAAGAAAGGAGGAAGAGAAGGGGAAAGGCCCATTGTTGGATGGATCTGCAATGGAAACTTGTTAGTGGAATACAAAGGGGAAATTCCTTCACAAAGTTTTTGGATGTACATTGGAGTCAAAATAGATCCACAGCTCATCCAATCCTTGCTACCTTAAAGCTAAACACACAATCCTGCACGAAACCTCATGAGATCTGAATATATATATATATATATATATATATATATATATATGAAAAAGAGGCAAAATTTACATGCAAATAAACTTATTAAACATGTATAATCTAGATCTTCAAACATATATGCTATGAGATATAGAAAAAACAAGTAACCTTACTTGCCCAACTATACTCCTATTGATTCAGCTGAATCGTTCAAGCCAGACGGGGTTCAGATGCAGAAATTGAGAGAAAATCCAGCAACATCAATAGTCATAAGACAATGCTTAATCCACACACATGAGAGCATTACACCATTTAGCCTCCAAAGCTTCTTTATTCCAACAATCAAAAGATTACAACAATATTACAATAGCAAGCACTTCAATCCAACTCTAACTAGCTTGGAAGAGGGATCCTCAGCCAGGATATATACAAAAAATAGGACATCCATCCCAGGGGGGCCACAATTCCTCAAGGAATCAGATCGAATCAGCTGATGGAGAGTCAATCAATGCAGACCAGAAGCTGAAATGAGCCTACTTGTCAACCGGGGGCCTGATTGAGCTGACACATCAACCCATAAACCGACACATCAGTCCACAGAGCATCTAAGAGAGTCCACACATGTGGAGGAGAGAGAGATGGTGCAATTCCCCATGAAGACAGCTGAAGATCAACTCTGGATCTGATTTGATCATCTACTTCAGTCAAGGATTTGTCAGATCCAGTCAATCTGCTTCAGATCTGACTGATTTCAATCAAATTGGCTGAGAATCCACTGATTTATGATTTTGGATTTGCTCCATTATTCATCAATTTATTAATTAAAATCATCAATAATTGATTTTTGGGGCTTTCTGACCTGAGTGATGGAAAATCACTCAAAACTAGGAAAAAGTGGGTCCATGGGTTTACATGGTGCTCTTAGCTTGAAAATGAGCACCTACATGACTGAAACTGATTATTTGGCCCACTTTTATTACAAAATCAAATTTTCCAATTAAAATATTAAAAAATAGCCTAAGTTTTGGAAAAATTAAATTTTAATAAAAAACACTCAAAAAACTAAAATAATTGAAAAATTGAAAAAACCTAGGGGGACTTAGAAATGTTCATATGACTCGACCATGATGTCTAGCATGCTTATACATTGACACATAGAATCTAATAACCTCAATAGGCCTAAATGCCAAGCTGACCACCCCAACTTTGGAGGTATGGAGTGAAAAACTCAGAAATTATCAATCGTTTATTCAACAACCAATAATAACCAAGGGAAAAAACACCCTGGGCTGATCGGATTGACAAATAAAGTCTAAGAGATTGAGTCTTTTACAGACACTATCGTGCTATAAAATTTATTACAATTCCCCCATGGGGTATGAACATGTGATATAGTACAACAAGCACTTCCCAGAAGTACTTCCAAAGGTCTTCTGAAGTCCGAACAAGTTAACCCTGTCCGGTTCACCAGGCTCACTTGATAAAAAACCACTAAGTACAACTTAGGTGGTAACATTCCCCATGGGAAAATTAATGCCATCTTGTGCTGATCAGTGGGTAATATCACAATCTGATTATAGCCAGAAAATCCATCCATAAATGAGAAGATGACTCTCCCAGCACAATTGTTGATAATCTGATCGATATGTGGAGTAGGAAAGCTATCTTTGGGACAAGATTTATTCAATTCTATAAAATCGATACAGATTCTAATGGTGCCCTACTTTTTATTGACAGGGACAACATTTGATACCCATTCTGTCAGGGGTACGGGATAAAGAAACCCAACTTTGAGAAGTTTCTCTATCTCAGCTTTAATAGCTGCGGCCTTCCGTGGAAGGACTTGCCTTGGTTTTTGTCTGACAGTTTTAGCTATGGGATAGGTTTTACTTTCATGGACCACAATGGATGGGTATATCCCTGGAATTTATTCATAAGACCAGGAAAAAATATCATGGAATTCTTTGAAAAGTGTCTTGTACGCTTCAGATTCGTCTGCTGAGCAGTTCTTCCCAATGTGAACATGCTCGATGGTACTAGGCTTGGCTGATATGTCAATTGGATTTGTCTAAGTAATGTTGTAAAGGTTTCCTTCAGAATCTGTGTCTTGCAACAATATAGGAATTTGAGGTGTGTTGACAATATCAGTGGAAAACAATGATGCAAAGTCATGGTTAACCAAACTGGTGTTGGGGAGGAACATGGATCAATGATGGTGATCCTCCCGGATGGAATTATTCATATTCATAATCTCCATAATGGATTCTTCAGAAGGAAAAGTTTTAGAGAGATAATACAGAATAGGAAGAGATGGTTCTAACCAGTAAGGAAGGTGGTAAGGATCTAAAGCCACCAGATGAAGCTCATCGGTGTGATCATTGGAAAGGGTTTGAATGGTGTGTTATAGCTGATTTTACCACTCCAGGTGAATCACACTTGTATGGCCTTCCCCTATCCCTCTGCAGACTCCTTAGACCCCTTGGACCATTTTTTGTCCTTTGATGTTTCCTGGACCATCCCTAAAAACATGTGTAAATTCATATACGTGACTTTTAAACCCCTAATCGCATATATACGCTGGTTTGACCACTAAAACCATGTACATTGGGATGTGTACAAAATCCAAATCCTTTTGGAGTTTTCCTTGACATGGATCCGACTCAATTGACTCCTGGCCTTCCATATGCCTTGAGATCAGTTGGATTCGACCTTTCATTACCCCTTTGAAAATCTATATCAGGAACTCTTTGGTACATTGAAGGCATATGAGAGAATTGAGAGCAAAGAAACTATAGTCCATTGTTGCTGGAACTCATGCTTGAGTCTGCATCCCTTTGTCCCTTGGAGCACTTTTGTGTTCTTCCCAAGCTTGCCTTTTGCTTATGAGCTTGCTATCGAGAGATGGAGGATTGAAGTGGTGGAGGCCCAAGTGGGGGATTCAGTTTCTTCGATTCGCAGACATGCCGACAGAGGTTGTATCCATTGTAATCTCTGATTTTATATTAATAGAAATATTTTTTCCTATCCAATAATGTATGTTTGAATGAATATTTTATCCATGGGATGATTTCAAATGCTTATACATTATTGATTATATATGCTAGAATAGATCTAACACCAATATAAATAGTATGTTTGTATTGTTTACTTGTTGTTGAGGAAGTAATCTATCAATTCAAGCTGAAGTTGGAAAGCTCAACGGGGATCTAATTCAACCGTCTGGAATAAGGTACGAGGTCTGATCCTTTAGTGTTAGATGTTTAATTTCTATTGCATATTGGAAATGATTGATTTTTGGAGTCAAGCTTTCTGTTGTGGTACCCCAAGGCATAGGAATTTCTCTCCATAACAGAAATGGTGACTCTGTTGGGGAGTTCCTAGTATTTGTCCTTTGGGGGTTTTCTATCGGCATTCAATGAATTTGAATTGCTCTTTTTCTCTTGTTTCTGTGTCAGGTCTAGGTGCATGTTTGCCTGGTAGTGTTTGATTGGTGTGAAAATTATCTCAGCTTGTCTATTTGCCTTTATTTTTATGCACCTTTCTTCCTGTACACGAGTTTTGAACTCACAGTCGTGTATATATGTGGGTTTCACTACTATTTCCACGTACACACGCGAGTTTACTGTGAACAGTCGTGTATGCCCTTAGTTTTTCCTTATAGAGGAAGTTGAATGGTTGCTGGGTGAATTTTGATGATCGTTGAGTCTCCTTTGATACTGCCAGAGTCTGTATACACCTTTGTTTCTGACTAGAGACGTTTTTTTTAGGGTAAATTTCTTTTTTTTAAGAATGTTCTTGTCATTGCATTTTCAATTTTTTGTTTTGAGATTAGTGCATTAGACTTATTTTACCGTAGTGCTTTACTTGAGTGCTGCTTAAGTGTGCTTTCAGAGTTTGGGGATTGTATAATTATTCTTTTTCTTTTTATATCTCATTTTATTTCAAAAAATCCAAAAATATTTTCTTATCATCATGCATTTTCTTTTGCATTTTGCATAGTACTTGCACTAGATTTGGTTTGGAGTATTAGTCAGGATTTCATATAGGAAAGCTTGCATTGATCATTTGAAGAAAATTGTGCATTTCACGTATTAGCATACAGTGTTTTTCATGGACACAATGCATTTGCATTGATTGTTAGGTGTGCATTTTACTTCATGTTGTGTCATAACACCATTAGTTGCACAGCCATATCCCTCTTTTGAGTAATAAAGCCAATTAAAATCAATGCTTAATTAAAATGAACTACACTATTTTATTTGATAGGGTTCACCAACAAGATTAGGTTTTAGGGTCTTGGAATAGTTCATTGTGAGTAAATTCTCCAAGACCACTAAACAACAACATGTATGTGTCTGTCCAGGTGAGTGTGTGAAATCCTTGGTATAACCACTATTTCTGAAGATCCTCCTCTCAAAAGGGAGTTAAGCACAAGGCAATGTGAGCAGTTATTGATTAGGATGACCCCTAGTCATAACTGAGTAGCACCGGAGATATTTCAAAGATTGTATTCGTATCTGGGGGCTCTTTCGAGAGTTTCGGGCTTTGCTACCCTGCCCATACAGTCAATCCCTCCTGCGACTGTCCACCTAAGCATTGATTATATTGAGGTGACCTTAGTGGCCTTGCCTAGGATATCGAGGGGGTACTTTACAGGGGTTATTCTGCAGGTGTTGTAGCTAGGGTTTTCACCCTAGCTTGTGCTGATGAGCACCTACTAAGGAATCTGGAATCCTTAGTAGCAGTTCAATGATGTAAACAAGGATAAACTGAAACAAAGACTAAGCTAAAGCAGTAAAAAGTAAATAACATGAAGCAAAAACAGTAAAGAAATGTATAATGGTGATTTTTATTGATATTACCTCCGATGAGGAGGTTGATGGAGTCCGTTGCGCTGGTCCGATGTCGGTGGCTCCAAGCTCCAAGCTGCTTCTTTTCTTTCTCTGGTGGTGGAAATGGGCCAAAAAGAGTTCTCAATGGTGAAAGTAGCTTGATGGTAAGCTAGGGTTTCGAAAATAATTTCGGCAAAGGCAGGATGCTTATGATAATGGATGTGAAATGAGGGGTCTCCACCACTTATTTATAGTTTTTTAGTGGTGGAGTGCTGGCCCATGGTTTTGGAAACCATATGGTTTAGGGCAGCTTGTTTATGGTTTTTTCCTCCTTTTCCTCATTATTTTATATTTTTTCTTCCCTTTTGGGGATTTTGCTATTTTAGAGGAATTTTGGACATTTTTGGAGGAAAAAGGGGTTTTTTGGCCTTTTGGAGGCATTTTAGGCCTTTTGGAGGCTTTTTAGATGGTTTTATGGCCTTTTAGAGGCATTTTAGGCCTTTTGGAGGCTTTTTAGTGGGATTTTCAGGGAAATATGGTAGGCAAATGGAAAAATGAGCCATGTAGTGGGGTAGATGAGGTAGTTAACCATTTTTGGGTGTTAACAGATTTCCCCCTGATGTGCGAGGGCAGGAGCTTATCGTATGGCCGATGGACATCATGAGTCATATTTGGTTTGTGTTGGGGTGTGGAGAAGAGAAGGAAGCAACTGAAGTCCGGGACACCGATCTCGAACCACCTGTAAGGACTGAAAAGTACATAACCTCAATAATGGATGAGGGATCATCTGATAATATGGACGAGGCGGGCATGCCCATGCTCGTATCAGAATATAATATAGAAATATAAATGGTCCTCAAATACTGGATGAGGAAAAAATCTCAATATATGGACGAGGCAGGCATTCCCATGCTCGTATCAAGATACATAAAAATAACTGTGTGAGGCCCAAAATGAAGGACCTGTAGTAGATAAGCACTGTGCATATCATGAGGGTCCGGAAGGAACACAAATATGGATCATACTGCTGAGCTGATCATGTCTGAGCTGACAAACTGATACACTGGAATGGCAGCAGTGCTACTGAATGTGGTTCTGAAGGAACTGATGCGCTGCTGGATCAGAGTGAGAAGGGTCACACTCGTAATGGTACACTGATCTGGAACTGAACTGGGTACTCAAAGAAGCATAGAACTGAATGGCTTCCAAATACAATCGCCAACGCAGCCCGGACATCCACGGGAACATATAACTGGGCGTTCCGAAGTGACTCACCAATGTGCTAGAGTCGGGAGAAATCCGGGGTCTTCGACACAGAATGGAAAGGGTATATATCCTGTGCGATTCTCAACGATGCGAATAAGGTGCTGAAGTCGAACATGTGAGAAACAACC
>LPNX010545994.1:74319-84390 GCA_001517045.1 Pseudotsuga menziesii | reverse complement strand
TGAAACTAGGCAAACCTCAATCCATAAGTGTCCTTTTGTGTGCCGACCTGAGGGATGTCAGCACTCGGACGGAGAGGTGCCAATCAGCTGTATAACACTGATGCCTAGCGTAAAAACTGGAGCGCTTGCGTATCCTTCTCCTCTCGTACCCTGCCATCGCTTTTCACCACGTTAGAAGGGAAGCAAATAAGGCTGCTGACTATTTGGCGAACGCTGGTGTGGAGTGTGGAGTCAACTTTTGATGTGATGGGCTCAACGGGTACGAAGAGGAGGATTGGGCCTAGCAATGCAGACACCTGGCCACTAGAGATCTCTCCGCAACCTCACAGCTAGACGATAGGATGGAAGGGAGGACAGATGGAGAAAGCTGGTGCGAGCATGCCCACTCGCGGCTAAGCTAATGGAGAAGGGGACGATTGGCATTAAAGTTCACCGCGTGCTGGAGCTGGTCCTTTTTCATTATTCTTTTACTTGTCGTCGGCTCTACCATGCTCTGCTCTGAGTGTGAGGATCATCGTTTGGAAAGGATTCATTATTACCGCAGGACAGAGGCTTTCGATTTCATGATGCGAGTGACGCAGGAGATGGTCAGGGACGAGAACACTCCCACGAGTGGCCTCCTGTTATATTCCGGCAAATTTGAGTTCCTCCATGACGAGTTTAACCCCAGAACGAGCAGGGTTGTGTATCTATTGTTTGTCTTGTGTTGTGTTGTTGAGCTCAGCCCTATCAAAGGGCCCCATCTTTTCTCCCAGTGGCCTTTTTTGTCCTTGAAATCGTGCCCAATGGCCCCCAAGAAGCAATTTAGAGAGGATATGGGCTCAAGGGGGGCGTTTTGCTCGTCAATGGTCAAGGGGAATTCGGTTAAGCTCCAGACTCTCCAAGCAACCAGAGCGCAGCTCTAGGCACAGGAGGAGGTGGAGCTCTATAAAGAACATGTCCTGCTTAGTATTAGGCTCAAAGTTGAGAGAGTGGTCGAGGGGCTCTGGGAGGAATCCAAAGCTATGTCCAGGGAGAACCTTTGTGCAGAAGTTGTGGAGTGAGTCTTGGACCCTGGAAACACCGCCGATCGCGCCTCAGCATACGACCGTATGCTGATGATGTACTGGGTAACTGTTCGTTTGGTTGGGCACTCTGCTGCGCTACAGGAGGCAAAGCGGGTTAGATATCTAGAACCAGTCCCATTTTGGAAAGAGAACAACGCGGAATACCACACCATGCATCACAAAATTGGCATCCTCTCAGCTCACCTAGGCTTCCCGTTCCACACGGTGGATCGCCGAGCCATGGAGACAGCTCGACCTCAGGAGCGGATCATTCGAAGCAGTGAGGAGGGAGATGAAGGTCCGAAGGAGGCACAGAAATCACCTGGTCCCATGTTCCCTTCGTCGGCTCTTGTGTCAGGCTCGCAGCAACCTGCTGCAGGAAGCCCATCTGCTAATTTTCATTGCTAGAGCTCCCTCCCATCTGGTCGAAAATTACACCTCTTCCAGTCAGTGCCCTTTCCTGGTTTTTTTTTTTGTTAATGTATTTACGATGCTACTTAATCTAGATAGGAATAGCTTGTTTGTCAGTTGGCAGTATGGTCTCAACTGGGGTTTGGGTGGCAATAGATCCTTAAAATCACCAATTTTGATGTGGATGGGGAAGCATTGTAATAGGATTAGGACCCACTATAGAAACAGAGATATCAGGGGGGATAGGAGACTGTTAGAATACTCTATTCTTTTTTGACAAATCTGTTCAGACCAAGTCCCGAGTGGGTTCTCATTAGATGAGATTGAGGCCCCCTTGTTTTTGGGCCGGCTCTAGTTGTTCTCTGCTTTGTAATATGGTCCCTATACAGTAATATATGTTTTATTTTCAAAAAAACAATAATATTTACATTATTGAAATTTTTACTATGCAGGGTTTTGTTGCATTCACCATACCTGGCAAATTTCGATCCTCAGAATAATCGAGTTGCTCCAAACACCTTCCGTGTAAGTCTCTATTCCAAAGCTCTCCCCTAAAATTTTTGGCAAAAGAATGAATTAATGTTTAGTTT
The DNA here is from genome assembly GCA_001517045.1 of Pseudotsuga menziesii. Lineage (NCBI taxonomy): Eukaryota > Viridiplantae > Streptophyta > Pinopsida > Pinales > Pinaceae > Pseudotsuga > Pseudotsuga menziesii. The sequence goes on along the minus strand of LPNX010545994.1, from coordinate 82,343 downwards.
TTTTCCTTTAAGCACACTTTAGAATTAATTTTTGAAATTAAATTTCCCAACATTTATTTCAGTATAGGGAACAAATACCTTATGCACTTTTTTTTTTGAAATTTGAATTTTTGGTAGTTCAGTGTGCCCGTGTCCGTGATGCACTAGTATGATAATTACTAAAATGCACCAGAACCCTGCAACTTCAAAAAATCTAATCACTCAATGCGTGTATACTTATGATGCATCGATGCACTTAGGTTTACAAAACGTGTCGTAATGAAAAATGATGTAAGAATGAATGTATAAGTATCCACTACCAAATGTAGCAGAAATTTTATACTATGGAGGATCTTGCAGAGGTTATTTCATGTTGCGTTTATTATTTTGACCCACTGGCGTCCCGCTACTAAAATAAAAATATTATTCATCAACGTGTGTATACATATAACGCATCAGTCTGCATGTGTTTATAAAATGTACCACAATAAATAATTATGTACAATACATGTATAAATATTTGTTACCAATTGTAGTGGATATTTTATCCTAAGGGGGGATTTTGTGGAGATTCTTTCACGGCACATTGATAGTTGTTAAGAAACTGTGCATTTAGTGCACTAATGTGTATATATTTGAATAGATGCACCAATTAAATTTTTAAATGTTGGGTTTTTGTGGGTCCACTTGAAACTATATATTCATCTGAAATTTTCTTTTAGTATTTAACCACACCAATTAAAATATTCCATAGTATATATATGGTGCTTAAACTCACCTTGTTCATACAAAATGGTTTTCAAACTATATTGGAATTTAGATTGCAATATAGTTCTTAAAAAAAAGAAGGATTGTAGAGACATATAATAATTATTGATTCGGCTGAAATGTTGGGAAAAAAATTGTAGTATAAAATGGACAATTCTTCAGATTCCATCTCATTCCATCATGTTCAAAGTTTTATGAGTTCTCTCTTTCCATCCCCAGTATGTTCAATTTTTATTTATATTTTGACTATTTATTTGAATTTATGTTACTTATCCATGTGAATATGAATATCAATTTAGTATTTATTGCAGAATCCCGATTCAGGTTCAAGTACATATGCACAAGACAGTCCACCAATTTCAAAACTTCATAAGCTCTTATCAAGAGAAAGATATCGCAAGTAGTTTGTAGATGAAAATGGGTAGCCGCTTTACCCTGCAAATTGTAACATGTCGTCTTCAAGCCAAAATCATGGTCCATTAATGGTAATTCTTCATGATCTAGAACTCTTTTATGACACCCTAGTAGATTGTGGTTGTTCAAAATGTCAATACTTAAGGAGAACCCTTGGGTTGTCACACTCACCGATTACACCAATGATATATTACCTTATGTTATTGGTCTAAGATCCCCTACTGTAGTAAAAAATCCAACATGTGATATAGAAAAGACACAATGTAAGACTTCCCTATGCTCTTTTTTGAAAATGTTGGAAGCTAAAACAACTATGTCTCATCCTAAATTGACAAACCCATTTGTTTATGTTCAGTCAACTAAAAGTTCTAGTGATCCAAGGTATTATTTGAATTTCACCCAACCCATCTCTACTATAAGATCCAAGAAGTTGCATGAGTTGAGAGAAAAACTCTTCAAGTACACACCGAGGTCCGTCCAACTGTTGTAGGGTACCAATGATTTCTCCCTTCCTATGAATTTGCAAAGTAAATATCAAACTTCTTACGATTGAGCTTTGTATCACACTTGGTCGTCCTTTATACATGTTTCTGATGTTAGGATCGAAATCTCCTTTTGTGGAAATTGTTTTATGATTGCATAGTCTAATATTGATGCTGAAAATATTGGCTTGTTTATCATTTCACATGTACTTGTTTTGTTCTAAACAAACGGTAGCACTTATGCCATTTTGTGGTAATATATATTGTTAGTATGATTACCTGAACATTGTTATATACAAGCATAGAATTTCCATGTATAGATGTGTATGAATGGTTATGTTTCTAGAAACTTTAACAACAAGAAGCTATTTTATATAGATGGTTGTCCACACACTATGGGAATATTGCAGGGTTCATAAATAGTTCTAGGTGCTCTTTATTTTCTACGAATTGTTCATTTGAGGAACACATCAATGTCTATGATTTATTTATCAAAAGGAAAGTGTCAATATTTTTTTATTGTACATGTAATACATTGTTTGTCTCTTAGTGACAAGTTGTTAATAAGATACAACTTTCATAGACCACCAATCGCTTGTCAAAGGCGTCTTGCATTGGGATTACTCTTAGACATTCCCTTGGGGAATAAGACAAAAAAAATGATTACTTGTATTTGTCAATTTACTATGGGATCCTATTTTCCCTACGTAAAAGTTAAAAAACAATTGGTTCTAAGAGGGAAAACTTAGTCGCAGTGTGAATAGGGTTGCGAGGGAGCACAAGTTGAAACAGTCGGCTCCAACAATTTTGGTAGTATTGTTGGAAAATTAATTGCGTTAATAAAGTTAGATGGAAAATACAGTGATTTAGTTAGATGGGTTGTGCACTTTTGGGTAGTGGGAATGGGATGTAAATGCGGCCAATATATCCTATAAAAATGTAAAGGGTTGGGATTTCTGGGGATTCAGTTTCGTGAGTTCGGTTTCATCCTGTTTACTTTCCTTAAGTTCAAAAGGTTGATCTCTATGTTGTTATATTTGGTTTATTTTTGTATGGAGAACAATAGAGGTTGATGTGTGGAAGATTCTATAATGCCAGGAAACTGTGTACATTATATGAAAGATGAATAAGAATCGAGGAACTACTGTGGATCTGCAGGTTGTGTGTGTGGACTAATTGTAATGGATATTGTGGAGAGATGTATGTAGGTTTTGTTCCCATACCAAAGCATTCAAGACCTGACTCTTGCTAATTAATGAACTCTTTTGTGGTTTTTCCAGTATGGGTTTCCACATTAAACTTTCGGTGTCGAATGGTGGTTGTTAACTGTGTGAATGATTTATTTTGTGTATTGATTGAATCATAATAACATGGTAGTTTCTGATTAAGTAATTGAATTGGTGATGATTAATATATCTTATGGATATGTTGTGATTCTATGAATGGTTTGTAATACTATCATGATAACGAACTATAGGAATTTTATTCTTGCTTTCGAGTTTCCCAATTGCAAATAAAAAAATGGATTGAAAAATTAGGTAATAGAGAAATTTAAAAATATATTTACATAACAATCTTAGGTAAAGGTAAGGTACCTCTAAATTCTAGATGTTAAAATGATGAAAATCAATCAAGAAAAAGTTTGAATACTAAAATTCCACGCATGTTGCATATGGCAGTATTCAACTACATAACTGTTATGAAATTTTAATATTGGCAAGTTCTTGGTTACTATGGGGTGTCCTCATCATTCATGTCATTCAGATCATGTCTTCAACTATTACTTATGCATTGAGGGCTTTAGAAAGGACTTCTTTCACAACAGCAATACTGCCATATTTTGTAGAACTTGCACTCACTCAAATTGTTTGAAAATGATCTAGTATTAAGAAAATACATGTTCAGTCTGAGACAAAACAATTGTACTTGTAGGATTCAGTACATAACTGATAACACTTCAAATGCATAGAGAGACATAGGGAAAATAAATCATGTTTAACACAATTATTCCACCTAGACATCATCCACAAGTCATCACTCCCATCTCACAACCATTGATTAACCCCTGCTCTAATACTATGCTGTCAGTGTGGCAGCATCTAAATCACAAAAAAACATTCGCAATAGTTGTGGAACAAAAGAGTACTGACATTGAGATAATATATTTTTATTAATATTCAGTGCATGACCATCGTAGTTCAATGGGACTCAGAAGTACAACCAATTCAAGCACATCGAATGGGAGTGCCTTGTTTTTCAGATTGGGATGGTTCTAGAGAGGATTTTATGTTCATTTCTAACATGGAGAAGCCTTACAACACAAAGATTTTTATATTGAAAGATATTGGGAGAAGAGTTATGGTGTAATCATAATTTTATGCTTATGAGGGATCTTTTTTTCCAACAAAATCCTTAAGGGGAACCCCCCAAGCACTTTCTTGCATCTCACAGATGGTACCAATTTTAATCCCACCATTACTGATTAGCTCAAGTGGGGCATACAATAGAGGTAAAAAGTCCTCCAAGAACTCCTACATGAAGCTCAAAGAACTTTTGACTCAACCACTTGATCAAAACCATTGGGATTCTTGGGAAGAGTCCTACAACATCTAGATTTTCAATTTAGGAGAGCAATATTCAAATTTTGACGTATTTTGTCTTAAAAAAGAATTATTCTCTTCTCATTCCCTTTTTCCCAGTTTTAGCCTAAAAAGGAAAAAAAATCCTTTTCTCTCTTTTTAGGTGGGGGTTTCTTTTGGCCCTTTAAAATACAAAAGATTTAAACATCTACCCAACAAAATGGCAAAGAAATAAAAAGAGGGAATCATGGAACAAAGCCAAATTTCAGTGGGACAACTGCTCGCACAGGCACACAAAAATTACTCAAACATTGATAAAACTAATCCCAAAAACTCATGTTTATTATCATATTCTCATCATACATGTTTGAGCTCAATCCATGTAAAATTAGCATCCAATAGAATGCAGAACTTATTCAAATCATATGGAAGCTGAGAATGTTAAGATGTCTAGTTCTTTTATCAAAAAAGAAAAAAATGGCATCATGGCAGAAATCCAACTTTTAATGGGGCAATTATTACCACAGACATGCTATAATTTCTCAAAACATGATAAAGTTGTTCCAATAATACTTGTGTATATTATGCTTTACAAATTTTCAGCATACAGGTTTAGGGTCAATCCATGTAAACTTGGACTCCTGCAAAAAGCAGAAATTATTCAGCTTCATACGGCAATTGAAAATGTTAAGATGTCTAGTTCTCTTATGGTATAACCCCACAATTTCATGTTAGGTTTGATTAGTTGGTCATTGGGTTTTTATAGTATCCATTTTAGACATGTATAATGTACTGGTCATGGTCAGGGAAAAATAAGAGGGTGCAATCTAAAACCTTTTTATAGTTGATTGCATACCTAAACTATTGGGGAATTTTTTTCTAGTCATATATATTCATCCACTCTATTAGAAGGAACATAGTTTCCTAGTGCTGACACATTAGTGTTAAGAAGGGTTTACACTTCTAGCTTCCACTTCATGATTAGATTAGATGTAAAGTAGTTAGCAAAATATATGATATACATCTATGGTAAGGAGATATATATGCATGGGGATTCTAAGATAGAGAAGAAGATATTGGAACTCTAGGTCCAAGTATAGGATTGCAACATGAAATCTCAAATACAATACCCATGTCATAATTGCATTAGAAAAATTGCTTTCATGGAAAGAGAATACTTCATATAGCATGCCCAAAATGCATGACCTAGAAATTAATCATGCATTTTAGATTCAAGGAGAAGATACATAAAGAACTAATAAGCAAATCAGAAAGAAACATTACCAGGATACATCTAGTAAAATAATTCCTAAATTGAAATTAGAGAACTGTACTTTCTAACCTCAGGGTAGAGAAAAAGGAAGTCTCTAAATGTAGCCATATTGAATGGTTTTGGAACAATAAAGCCACCTTATTTAGTGTACGAACAGTTGCAAATTGGAGAAATGGATTTTATGAGATTAAAAAATGGTTGCAAGACAGTAATAGATGTAGTGAACTCTCGACTGTGTTAGGATTATTAATCCTCCCTTGTCCAATTTGGTCATATTTCTAAATCGGGAGTCATGTATAAATCGGGAGTCCATCCAGTCTATTTATAGTCATTAACACCATTGGCTCCACTTGGCCTAATTAGGGCACATGTTTCAGTTACTAAAGTGTGGGGAACACTAATTGGGGCTCACTACCATTGATTGCACATGATTGCATCAGTTTAGGAGCCTCCTAGACCAATCCCTACAATTTAGGAGCCACAGGGAGTGCCAAAGCCAAACAAGGTCAGTTTAGTTCAGTTGATGACTGGTTAAGCTAAGTTAGGAGTTAGTTACATTCAGTTCTAGTCCTCTACATTCAGTTAGTGCTAGGTTTACTTGACTGAACTTAGGAGGGGTACATTTCTCACCTACCATAGTCAGTTATCCTTAGTAAACACTGAATGTAACACTTGAGTTGTGTTTTTAAACTTCGATGAACTCCAGTTATGGTTTAGACAAGGTTAGTTAACTATTGAGTCCTCCGATAGTGATTTAGACAAGTTCTTAGTTACCTACAGTCAAGTAGAGTCTAATCAATTCAAATTTCCTCATGTGGATTCAAATTTCTTGTGGCTATTAAAGCCATTGTACTTCATTGTAATTATCTATCTAATTACTCTTTGATTAATGGAAAGCATTCATAGCTGCAAGCCATTTTTGCACTGTTTCATTCTTCAATAATTGAAGAAATTGTGTGATCTATCATGTGAGTTGTGTGTTTTTCCAAAAATCTATGTGCTAAACTTAATATGGTATCAGAGCCTCGGCGGATGAGGCACTTCTCCTGCTCAGATCTCCTACTGGATCATTTTTTGAGAAAAAATGCTCCTTCCAGCACTGCACCAGAAGCGGGTAATTTACCACTTAATACCCCAAGCAAAGGAATTGTTGATCAAGCTTGCTTGATTAACTAAGTTGGGTGTGAAGAAAATTCCAAAAGTGCAGGTTGTCCAACCTTACGGTGCCCTTTTTTTTGTTTTGCAGGTACAACTTCGAATGGATTCATCAGTTCCTCTTCTCTCTCTATCCACAAACTATTCAGAATGGAAGAAGAAGATTGTTTCATCTCTATTGAGACAAGGTCTCTATTGGGTGTCTATTGGACTCGGTAAAGAGTGTTGTAGTAAGATTGACTGGCTGAATAAAAGTGATGGAGCTTTTGGAACAATAGCAACAGGTCTTTCTCCTAGCTTGCGCTACCTCATTAGATCTATTGAAGACCCGAAGGAACTCTGGACAAGATTGGACAAAACCTTTGGAGTGATTGATGAGGATCATAATAGCATTTTGGAGAGAATATCCAGCACCATAATCACTCTTGATCCAAAAATATCGGCCTCCACTCTCTCTGATGAAGTTGTTCAAGATGAAGAAGAAGTAGGAACTTCTACACAGTCAATTCGAATTGAAGACAGTCTCCATGCAGTGACTCCTTCTCCTTATGCTCCAGAAGTTCATGAGATCTCTGATATCTCATCTTCTCATATTTCTGAAACAGAATAAGACATTCAAATCTCTTATATTGAAGAAAAATACTGCTGCACTTCCATGCAAACATTCACCGGTGATTTTCCTTTGAATTCTATGCAAAATTTACCAGTAATTGCTTCTGAAAGTGAAGAGAAATTTGATTTTTCTCCCTATAATGTTGCTGCTGGTGTGAAAATATGTGATACATTGGATATTTTGGAAGAAATATCAGATTACCAGAGTGATCCATTCGCTCCCCATGATCTATATTTTCCAGCAAATTCCTACAGGATTACATGCACCAAAATTCAGAATTTTGAAGAAGAAGAAAGTTGTGCATCCACCGTCTCGGTTAACCATTTATTTGAATCTGATATTAACCTTATTGGATTTGATATGATCTTATTTAGATATTATCTGATATATCTTGGTTTAATATATCAAATTCATAATCTTTCAGTACCGCTTGTAGCTGTTCTCATCAACGGTGTGAAGAAACAAGTACCGCAAGTCTCCTACAAAACTGTTGTTGGGGATTTGATTCCATTTCATAGTTTTGGATCTGTTTTGAACCTATTTAGATCTGATTTAATTTATTATTTGATATTATTTGGTTCATATTTTAAAATCCAAGAGCTTTTAGTCATGCTTGTAGCTGCTCTCACCAATTCCGGTGTGAAAAATCAAGTACCGCACTTTCTCTTCAAAACTGCTAATGGGGATTTGGTGTTAGTTTCCTCATATGAGGTTGTTGATATTTTATTATGTGATTCATTATCTATTTCAGAAGATATGTT
>LPNX010545994.1:1921-70583 GCA_001517045.1 Pseudotsuga menziesii | reverse complement strand
ATCAATTCTGCAAGATTATTTTCAATTTCCAATTATAGTTCTAAATCTAATTGTCCTGACCAACGACATCAAATATGTTTTTATGTTGGGATCCAACTTATCATCATTTTGTTCTAAGTAAGGTTTTCTTGAAAGCCATAAATCTTACAACTACAAATCATCAATTTGAACATTCATAAATATAATCCAATCCTACAGTAAGTAAATATCTTGCTATTGACCATAAAATTTGCATTCTTTCAAAAAACAAAAATTGTACAAAAAATTGAACAAGAAATGAAAAAACAAAGTTCCAATATTTTAGCCTTTAGGCAAAACCTTGTGTCATGTTTTGCAATAATAATGCATCTATTAAACTACTATAAAAACTCATGAAAATGTGCTTTTCTAAAAAATACACCATAGTGAACTCATGAAAACTCACAAGTTCATGATGTCTTTTGAAATAATGGATGAGATTGTAGCTCCCTTGTACCTCAATTGATCCAGGAGGATATTGGTGGCCACCCACCTATTCCTCTTGGACCCACACCATTGTTTTTTTCAGTTTTCCAGTTTCCTTAATTGTAACACAATTTACTATTTTTGGCAGTTTTTGGGTCCTAAACTTCTGAAGTCGTTTTGAGGCCCTAAACGACGTTTTTTCGGCATCGAATGGTCAGGAAAATATGAGTCTGTTCCAGACTTGACATTTCTTGATTATGGATGTATTCCTTAAATAGATATTTATAACGATGTATCATGTGCGTCAAACGGAGGTAGTATGCTAAAGTTACGACCCCAGGAAATTGATGTACCAAGTTACCCAACGGGTCCCACATTGAGGCGTTTTACCTCCTAGGGTTAGGTTTTTGGATGTGTAGGGTTTCCATTGTTTCTCAATAATATATAGGATTTCGAGCCTCATTGTAACACAGAGTTTAGAGCCATGTAGCCACCACATCTCTTCTCAGAGATAAGCTACCAACACTCTAGCTAGTTTATTTCCATTCTATATGTAAACAAGTTTCAGTTATTGATTAATGAAATGAAGTGTTATTTCCACTGCATATTTGTTTCTATGGATATTTGTGTATTATGTTGCGTTCCTGCATAAATCTAGATCATCGATGCACCTTCATTTCAAAAATTGCATCCCTTCCCTGTCCCTATACCCCACCTTCAGCCATGAACCCTAGATATTATGTTCTAAACTCATTCAATCTGGATGAGGAAGATCATTCCCTTTTATTCTCCCCCTATCTTTGAATGCATTTGAAATAAATCACTTCCCATTTTATTTTTTTCATAGTGAGAAGAAAATATGGAGAAGAATTTGACAATGACAATAGAAAATTCCCAAGAAATTGCCACTAACAATGCATAGAGAGGAAAAGGAAGCAATTGAAACTTATGAAAAATTTCCTAAAAGGTATTGTCATGCCAACAAAAATAGTAAGTACCTAAAAGGTTGGTTGTAATAGTGGGACGTGTATTTGGTGGCATGAGTTTAAAATGTTAGAAACTAGGATTAAAAATTCTCTCTCCGTGTGAAAAATTGGGCAATTCGTTGGAAATATGGTACTGGAAGGTTTGAAGCCATGTGTGGAGGCCTTTCCCAAAATTCTTGTACTTTTAGGGAACATGACATGGAATATGATTATGTAGAAAATATTTAAGAGTACAAGATATCCAAGGGTACATCCTTTTCAAAGTAATTGGCTTGTATCAACTCTTCTTTATAGGGAAGAATATTATTCAAAAGAGGTTCTTTCAGCTTGGCCCATCTCTTCAAGTTTTATTGTATTATTTCATAAATAAGTACCGCTAGTAAAGAAGAAAAAAGTGAAATTTACAGTGAGCTTTCCTGAGGCCGGATATCTATTAACAAGCTATTTTCTTCATTTCTAAGGAGTTATGATGTCAATTTAGCAATTAGATTGCCAGAATATCCTCCATATTTATACTGCCATAAAGAAAACATGCATGTAATGCTATGTCGATTTTAGTTTAACTACATAATGCATTTTCAAATACCTAAGAAACATTAGGATAGCAAGTGATATGATCCAAATAATTGCATTTCAGTTTTTGTTAACGGTAAATATCTATACCCTACAAGGCGTAGGTATTATAGTCCCTTGGAGCTCTACAAAGATGGAGGGATGGAGTCTATTACTGTCCGACAGAGTTGCAACTGTGTGCCACAACTGATGCACAAAAAAACCTTGTCCTTCACCACTTAACAACTGGCACAACTGTGCGACGCAGCTGATTCCTCACTTCTCACGAACATAATGCGACTTATATTGCAACTTAGCAGGTTACCCATGAAATCATACATAACGTGTCGACAATGCTTTAAACATTCATTCATTCATTTACGAATTGATAATATCGCAATATACATTCAATAATAACTGTAAACAATACAAAGTAAGCAAACATCCACATAAACATTCAACATTCAACATACATCAACACAGGAAATAACGTGGAAACCCTTCTGGGAAAACCACAAAGGTGCTCTTCATCTGGCATGAGAAATATATGTAGTACCTTGCAGTCTGCAACTTACAAACTGTTCTTAAGATATGTCTTTTTATCAACTCTTATTTCTCTCATGGTCTTTGGTTTTTTGCTTCTATCTACTCCTCCTGATCTGAACACAGTCGGGATCAACTCATCTACCTTACTATCTGTGCACTCAGCTACAGATCTGCGGCTCAACAACCTTCTACTTCTACTAGATTCCTCTTCTAAGCCAACAATGAGCTAGAAAATTCCTCTTGCTAACTCTCTGAACTACTGAACTGAATCTAACCAATTCTAATGAAATCTATAACCCTTATACAGAGCAGGTCTCTCTTATTTATAGTATTTACTAAACCACACAGGGTTGACTGACTACAACTTAGTTATTATAGACTCAAGTAGCTACAAAATATATTTTATTACATTAATTCTAGGCCACACTTGGCCACAAAAGTCCTACATTACATTAACCAGATCCTTAACTGGCCGCGGAAACATATTTCAGCCTGTCTGTACAGGTCATTAATAGCCACAAAATTGTCCTTTTGCCTTCCACCAGTTTATCCTTCTATAGTCTTCCTTGAATTTTACCTGTTCTACTTTAACTCTTCTACCTTCCTCTTCCACTGACTCGGATCTTCCTTTCCTTGTCACAGCAATCCTTGTCGCAGCTTCCTCTTCTCTATGCTTATGCTTCTTCCTTTACCTAGTTTTCCTCCATCGCACATGCCCATTTTTCCCCTTGCACTTGCGCGTCGGATTATTCCTTGCACACTTCTTCTGGACCAACAGGCTCCCAACACTCACATGTGGCTCATCCCGAGCCACTAAGAAAAAATGATGTCTCTGCAAAATTTAGTGTTTGTGCAAAACTCAAGCCTCTTGCACAAGCTGCACCCCAGGAAAAAACCTTGTCATGAAATTTCTTCAAAATTTGCTGCACCCATGCAACATCCGTTGTTACTTCCTCTGCCTGCTTCACCAACTGTTCCACCCAGTGAGACTTGATATGTTTCAACGGTCTTGCTTCTAATGACTACGTGATGTGTTGAAGCTTCTGATGTGTAGGATGAATAAGCCCTGTAACTTGTGCTGCTTCCGACTTGTGTGACACTACTTCATCATTCCTAGTCTGCTCTTGGTCACGGAGAGTTTGGACTTCCTGCTGGAGTTTTTTTACCTCGACGATCTTTGCAGCCTTTTCCTGAAGCAACAATTTTTTTTATCTCATCCTTTACCGCGCTAATTTTCTCATCATATTGTCGTGCATCTTTTTTTATCTTCTCCACAGTTTCATCCTCCAGAAGTGCTTCCCACACCGCAAAAATGGCTTCAACTACCTCAGTGCAAATTTTTTCTCCCTGTTTTATACTCCCAATAGCCTCAAATGCTACTTGGCTGCGCGTTTCAAGTACCTAAGGAGGTGTGTTTGGTGTCTTCCTTGCTTGTAACTCCTCGACCTGCCTCCTCAGGTATGTAGAAATACAAGATAGGCGTGTTACCTTTTCGTCCGTGTATGCATATTCTTGGCCTTCTTCTAAAGGAAACTCTACAACTAATTCCTTAATGGCTTCAACAAGTGTAAGCGTGCACTACTCGCAAGCCTCAATTTCCTACTCCTTTTCATTAAGTAGGGTCTTACATAGTTTGGCCTTCATTTTCTGCTTGTTTTCTTGATACGCCACAACATTCTCTCATACGCCTATCTCACTTGCGGCCGCATGTTGCGCAACATAGACTTCAGCTAGCGTGATTTTAGAGAAGTCTATATTCAGCATCTCAAACTTGTGTACTACAATATCAAAATCAGGAAACCTCATCTCCATTACTTGCTCCTGGATTTCTACATTTATCGACGGCACCAGCTCTAGCGTTACTAACGGGATACTAGGATCCATGCCATAAGTTTCATCCTCGATGGTGGATTTGACTTTGATGACAGCCTCTGTCAGCTAATTGATATGCTCATCCAGTTCATCAGTCAGTCGCATCTTTTTCTTACTTATACCTTTCAAGCTGGACTTGGAAACTTCTGTGATTGCATTGGACAACAATCTTATGTCCTCCTTAGCTAAGCTGACAATGTTAGCCAATATGCTTGCTTTCCTCTTCTTACACTGCGGTTGATGCTTCTCTATGTTGCACACATCTTCATGGTCATTCTTCACATCCTCATCAGTAGGTGTGTCTTCAAATTTATCATCATTATCATCATCATCCTTGCTTTTCTCAGTCTCGTCATCATCGGAGCTTGGCGTTTGATTGCCTTGGTCGTCGCCTCCGTCATTGCCTTGTCCATCATCTTGGTCATGGTCCTAACCATTCCCTTGTTCGTTTCCTTGGCCCTCACCTTGGCCAATTTCTTGGACATCTCCTCCCTAGTTTTCTCCTTGGTCCATCTGCTCCTCGACTATGCCTCGCCATTCTTTTGGTCAATCCTAGACAATTGTGTCCACATCGGCATCAATGATCATAAATCTCACCTGGTACACTTGCTTGGTTGGGTCCTTCTATGGCTCCAAGATAAAATTGGGGACGTTAGCTTGGAAGTTTATGAATTCCTTATATCTCTGCACCATCATAGCCCTTACTCTATGTGATTTCCTTATAACATAATGCAACACCTCACCATACAGAAAGAAATTGATGTTATTATAAGTCTAGAGAATCTTGTCATCCTTGTCCTCCCATAGGTTTTGGTACGTTGCGCCAAGGAAATGAACCATCACATCCATTGGCTGGTAGTCCAGTGGGTTGGACCATAGAACAAAGGAAAGCAAAATGAGTAGCCAGGAGTAGTGGAACTTAGCTTTAGGGTCCTCTTGTGCCTGCTATGCATCCTCAATGAGCTCATTCAAGAGGAAACTACGATCAATTGAAGATTACACACACTCCTCACTTCTCTACGATTTCTATCACCTTGATGGTGCACTCAGCAGGTCTCATCTTGTGCAATGGTTTGCAAGATAAGATTCTTGTTATAGATCTTACCATGTTGTCCTCTATAGGGGCAATGAGGAATCCCCTACCTGCACGCTGAATATTGTACTTCTGCTTTATCTTGGTTGTATCTTTGTTATGGCGTAGGTTCTCCTCCTATATTTTGGCAAACCCGCTATGGACGAGATGAGCTCGATGTCAACAAGGTAGGGTCGGTCGAGCCGTAAATATCCTCTGTGAAAGTAGACGAGGAGCTCCTTCACATATGCGGTTACCTGTATGTTGTGCCCAAAGTGCGGCATGAGGAGTAGATTTAGCAAGCTCATGCTGTCAACACCGCTGGCCCACTTCATTGGTACTAAGAGTTGGGGCTCAGGTGGATCAGTTGGAACCGTAACCATGTAGTTTTTCCTTTCTAAACCCACCTTCTTGCGGGTTTCAACATCCTCAAACTACAGCTTTGATATCTTTGGAAGTATGTGCATCAAATGGGGTACACTATTAGGGATCCGAGGTGTCAATAAGGAGGTGTGTGCTTTCTTTGGGAGCCTCACCTCTTGCACGTTGGATCTCCTTGGCCAGACATAATGTGTAAATTTATCCTCTTCCTCGGTGGTATCAGTATCTCTGTAGGGTGGTGAGTCTGGTTTGTCCTCTGGCATGTCCTTAAGAGGCATGTCTGCAATGGCCTTAGCCTTGCGTTTCTTTGATATCTTCATCCTGGATGATTCTGGAGCGTTTATCAATGGTACTGTTGGATGTAGACCTACAACTGGTGGATTAATAAGTGGATTCAGAATGGGGCTCAATCCATAGGCTATAACACGGGTCGAGCCAGCCACTAGAGCGGTCTACGGGTTTATTCACACCATTGTCTCTTGTTCTTTTTCTGGCTGCTCTACTTCTGGCGATGCAATTTCTTATTCAATTGGACATGGCAAGGATATAGTTATGTCAGATAACTTACTAGCACCGGAAATCTCTATGACCATGGGTTTCAGCTCGCTCTACTACAGGATCTGGCTCTGCTAACTATCGGCTTTGGTTCTCTCCTGCTCTCTCTGTACGCATAAAATAACTCTTGGTGATGAAGCCTCATATTTATGGAGGTGTTCTCATGCCTCATGTAATCATTGGAAATGGTATATTCACGTTGTGTCGATCACATGGGATTCTTGATCGACGCACTTCTCATTAACTTGCATACCCGAGTTCTGAGTTGTACTTGTCGACACAGTTATGGAAGTTATGACGAGGACGGATGATGGGACCAAAAATCATGCCGTCATTCTCCTCATATCTTGTCGCATTAATTATGCTTTGTTGTCATACTCGCTTATCTTTGGGAATTAATTATGGCCAGTTGTCACTCCCGCTCTTTTCTGCAATTTTCCTACTTTTGTTGGAGACATGCGACATAACTGTTTCCTTTCTCTCTTTGTTTTTTTTTTTTCAAGGGACCTTACTCAGGAATTTCGTAGCCATAGTAGTAAGGTTTCAGGGGACTGCCATTTACCATACATGCGAGGTATTTTCCATCGATCTTCTGCAATTTTACTGCGCTTGCATCAGTGATGTGCATGATTAGATATGTCCCTAGTCAATACGTCTTTAATTTCCCTGGGTGTTTGAAAATTTTGTTGTCATATAGTAGCACAAGTCCTCCGACTTTAAATGGTTTAATTCATATATGGTGATCATGCCATGCTTTCTTCCTTTTCTTCTCTATGGTTTGATGGAATCCTGCGATGAAGCATTTCTCTTCCATCTGAATGAGCTATGACAACCTTTTTTCAATAGCATCTCCATCCGTCATCTCTGTTAGCGCAACAATCCTTAGGATTGGCACAATGTACTCCATTGGCACAACAAATTCCTGGCCATACACCAGTCTGAATGGGGTAATCTCTTGCAAGTTGTGCGATACGCCCATAGTACAGCTGACACTTTCTGATCCCAGTCATCTTGATGCACGTTGCATACTTTGGTTAAAGAATTCTCCAAAATCTTGTTGAAGGATTCAACTGTTCCATTTTCCTAAGGATGATAGGGTGTCGTCTTCTTATGCTGGATCTGGAACTCTATAGTGAGATCAACAATCATTTTGTTAACAAAATACATACCTCGGTCACTGAGTAGGATTTTCGGATAGTCAAATCTGGTCACCACGTTTTCAAATAAAAACTTCACTATAGTCGCAACGGTACAATATTTAACATGCGTGGCTTCATCCCATCAAGTTAAGTAGTCCATCATAGTGATAATGTAGCGCGTGCCAATCCTCTTTTATGGTGTACTGATTGGTCCAACGAAATCAACAGCCCATTTGTCGAATGCTTGAAAGGTTAGTTGCAACGCAAGAGACATCTCGTCGTGACGCGATGGTTTTCCTGTTCTTTGGTAGATATCACAGCATCGATAGAAGCTCTTAGTATCCATATGTATGATTGGCCACCATAGTCCTGCTTGTATTATCTTGCACACAATTTCTTTCCAGTGTAGTGTCCTCCTGTGACACCAGAATGGGCTTCACTCATTACCCAAGGTCGCTCATAGTCGAAAACACATCAACGCAGTATCTCATCTGCACCCAGCTCGTACGGATGTCCTACAATGAACGTATAATCAGTAGCTCTGACAACCAAATGTTTCTTCTGGTAAGTTGATAATCTTTTAGATGCATAGCATATAATGAGGTAATGGATGATAGCATTAAACTCTGTATTTTGATCATCCATCATGGTGACTGTGAATAGTTGCGCGTCAGGAAAATTATCCTCTAGACTAGTTGGTTCTTCACCACTTTCGATCCTTGACAAGTGGTCTGGCCCAAAATTCAGTCAACCAGTATTAGCTATGACCTCAAAGTCAATCTCTTGAAACAAGAGGATCCATCGATAGATCTTCCCCCCCAACACTGGCTTGTTGAATAGGTACTTTAAAGCCGAATGATCGGTGTACATTTTAAAGTGTCCACCCAACAAGTAGTGTTGGAACTTTTAAAGCACATATACCATAGAGAGGCCTTGTCTTTCAGTCGTGGTGTAATTTTTCTCTGCTGTCGATAGTTTCCTGCTAGCAAAAGCAATGGGGTGGTCAAGCACACCCTCACCTAGTTGCGTCAAGTCTATGACGAGCACAACAGATGACGCGTCGACATGAACATGGAAATATTTATTCCAGTCTAAAAACAAAAGTATTAGAACAGTGTCCATCTTGTTTTTAATTTATCCAAGCTTTCTTGATAGGGTTCCATCCACTAAAACTTTGCATCTTTATTCAACATTTTTCCATAAGTGCAGTGATCTCTACATACCCTTTGATGAACTTCCAGTAGTAGCTTGTATGTCCTAACACTATTCTTAGTTGCGTGACTAATGTAGGTGGTGGTAAGTCAAGGATAATCGCAACTTTGTTGGGTCGACCAAAATTCCATCGTGACACATGACGTGACCCAAAAACACACCAAATGGTGCGCAAAATATACATTTCTTGGAATTAAGTGTGATCTGATACTAGGAACAATGCCCCAACACCATGCATAGACTCTCAATATGGTCTCTTACTAGACCAAACATAGTCCAATCATCAAAGTAGACCTCAAGAAATTTATGAATAAAATATTTAAAAGCAGAAACTACTATTCTAGAAAAAATAGCAGGTGCATTCTTGAGTCCAAAGGGAATTACCGTATATTGGTAGCATCCCCATTCTATGAAAAAGGTCATTTTATGGCGATCCTCCTTCGATATTCTTACTTGATGATAGCCAGAGAATTCATCGGTGAATGAATACATCTCTTTTCCTCCGACTCTTTCCAATACTTCATCTGTGAATGATGTTGGGAATGGACCATGTAGGCATGCATCATTCAGTTTCCTTAGGTCAACACAGATCCTGACCTCACCTGTGGTTTTCTTGTCCTGGATCACTGTAGGACTGATCCACTCTGATTCCTCAACAGGTTCAATGATTCCTACATCTAGCATGTGATCCAATTCAGTTTTTACCTTTTCTTTATACCTTAGGTTCAACCTATAAGGTCGGTACTTAATGAGTTTAGCATCTGGCCTCAGGGGTATTTTTCGTTTCTCCCAGTCTATCGACTATTCCCTTCATCTCTGATAAATTGGTAGGAAATAGGTCCTGATACTCATGCAACAAGTCTATGGTCTTCATGACTATCTCTTCATCCCAATAATCTCCTTTATTGGTGAACTTCGGGTTCTCTCACGACCCAATGTTCACTTTCTTGATTTTCAATGACTTGAGTAACTGGTCGCTTGAAATACCACTTCCTTCAACTGTGCATGTACCCTATGATTCCGGTATGTTTATGTTAGCCGGGTCATCATCTGGGTCTCCATCTAGATTATAGAAATCCATCCATTGCTGAATGGTTTTGCTGCACTCGTGGGAATTTTCCTCTTCAACAGGGATTTCAGAAAATATCTTCTCCTTTATCACTTGAAGCACAGAATCAACTGTAGGTTACTCATCAACAAATTCAAATGTATGCGCAAATTATTTAGCTACCTCTTCCCAATCCTAATTTCCTTGTCACAAATCCATAGATGTATACCAGCTTTGAGGTGTCATTTCAAATGTGTGAATGAAATTATGGACCCATTCCTGATGCAGGTATTCTGCAAATACGGTGCAACACTGATTTATGTGCTCGATAGGGTTCGACAACACTATATACTTGTGACTCACGGTGGTGACTTCTTCACTGAATATGGCTTCCATCAACCTTCTGTACTGTGACCATTCTGATACGGATTGCTTGTGTGCACCCCACCATCTAACAAGCATAGAATTTAGGACATGGTCTAACATAGACAAGTGCTGCAGCTCTATTACGACTCCTTCAAACTCATTTAGGAAGGTCACAATTTTAGGTAAACCCTCATAGGTGGGAAGCTCTCGTAACTCATTCTCCACCTCTTCACACAAACCTTGTAATTATGGAACACCTTCTCATAGAGACCTCATGCAACTGATTTTTCCAATTTTCCAAGGCCTCTCCTGAGTCGGATGTGCAGGAACTAGCACTCTTCTATATTAGGTTTCCATCTATTGTCGGATTGATATAGTCCTCCTGTAGGGAAGTGACATTGTAGATATGATCGAGATAATCAACCCATTCCTCGTTGTAGACAGAATCGACGTATCTTTTACCCTCTAATGGATCAATGGGCGATACTACTCTCATCTCATTATCCTCGAATGAGAGTATCCTTTTCTTGAAATTTATAATGGTCTGATTATCTATGACCCAATATATCCCCAGTAGCACGGGATATGGGTTTGTTTCATCGACGATGTTAATAAATTCAAATTCTGCAAATATGCGCAACCCCTCAATGTCAATAGGGACTTGACTCAACCTACCAATTGGTAGGACCTTTTCCTGATTTGCAAGTCACAACTAGACAGGAGACCAATCCAAGCACGACTTGCCCATGCTTTCCCAAGTTTGTCGCATCAAAATATTGACGTCTGAGCCCAGATCTAAAATGATGTAATCCATGTCATAGTCTCCTGTCTGTGCAGTCATTCTTAACTCGTACCTATTTTTTATATTTTTTTTTACCTGGTTAACTCTCCTTTCTAGTTGCGACTCTTCTGGAGTTTCTTCTATCAGTGCTTGTATTTCTGTGATAGCATATTTATCTTGAATTAGTGCTAAGCAACTTGAAAGAAATGATTTGAGCTTACTAACCTGTGTGGGACCTTCTTCTAGAATATCTATTGAAATCGTTCAGGCATCTCCCTTACTTCAGCTGAGGAATATGGTTGTTCGAGGCCCACAAACTCTGGTTGCATGTCCAAAAAGACTTCCTTCTATTTTTGAACGTTGAATGGTACTTTCTTCTGCATCGCGGGTCGTACCTATGGTTGTAGTTGTTCTTGTGGTACATCTTGATTAGCTACGGTCGCAACACCTCCTCATGTTACGATAGCAATGCTTGGTTCTCTCGGCTCAATAGTAATAATTTGAACATTTAAGTTAGGATTTGGATGGGTTCAAATTCTACACAGGGTTAAGACCTGCGATGGTCTGAGCCTGCTACTTCACAATCAACTGAGGACACTGCTCTACATTATGGTCTTGCTCTTTATTGAATATGAGCATGTCTTTACAGGTTCTTGGAAATCTATGGAATGATGGCCCCATTTTCCACAGTTATAGCATTTAACCTAACCTCTTTCTCTCCCAAATCCTCCTCCTCCTATTACTCTGAAGTTTCCACCACCCCTTTCCTGAAGGTGTGGTTTCTGTGGGGGGTACTGATTCTACTGGTATTGCGATTGATATTGATTCTATTGTGAATATTGGTTCTAATGTGCATAGTGAAGCTGATACTGGTTTTGATACTGATTCTGTGGGACAGGTGCAGGCTGGTAGTGTGTTTGTGCCTGTTCAGCCTGTCCTTTCCCATCATTCTTCATAAAATAGGTGTCTACTGTATTGTCCTTCAGGAGCTAGTATGCTCTGCAATCCTTCTCTTCATGCCCTACTGACTTACAAAATTTATAGAAACGGATTTTTGGGGTACTTACAACCTTTTGTAAGTATAGATAGTCCTTGTGCTAACGTCCTCTAGTCTATTATATGCGGCACCAGGGTAGTCCATGGGAACTCAAAGGGTTTGGCGCACCCGATGAGATACAGTTCATGTAGGTCAGACAATTATCCTTGGTGTTTCCATCCGTTCTGCATTTTTTACACCATAAATATTCTTGGGATTCCTTTCCCTTCTTGATATCCTGAAGCTGTATTGTCAGATTAGCCAACTGCACCTGAATATGCACCATTCCTGCAGAACCATCGTCGATTGTCAAGGCTTCCAACTTTATTTCCATTTCTAGCACTTCTGTCTAAGATTCAATATTTTGTTGCATTAATGAGCCTTATATGTGTGGTAATAACACAACAATAAACCACTCTTTATGTTGTACATCCGACATTTGAAAACTTACTTTAGCCATCAAAGTTTTAAAACGTTGGTCAAAGTCCCATACGGAATATACCAATGATTGTTTTATCTCCTTGATCTTGGTGATGCACTGCGACTCAAACCTAGGTTTTCTGAACTTATAGATCATTAAGAGTCATATTTCTTCAAGGGTCTTTTGTGGCATTCCTGGCGATGCTATGCAAAACTTCATAAACTATTCCATCGCATGACCCCTCATAGTTGTGATCATATGCGCTTTCTTTAGGTTTGCGTTATGAACTAGGTTTTGATGTATTTGTAACTTCAAAATGTATTCACTTGTATATTTTATATTGTGCCCCGATGTTCCTATAGAGAGAATCATTAATATAATAAAGTCATGTAAATTCATAGAGGTTAACCATCCTTTTGTTGATCGAGGAGAAAAGTCCCCACAGTTGTGGGGAACTAGGGTTATTCAACTCTCCTAGTGAAGTCAGCCCTAGTAAATAATTGTCAATTCGGAAACTATTATAAATAGAGAGTGAGACTCTCTATTTGAAACACACACTCACTCAATTGTAGCGCATGAGTGAGAGAAGAGGAGCTCGCACAAGTGAGAGAGAGAAAAGCTATCGAAGATCATCTTTCTGTCTTTGAGTTCTACTTTTTCCATTGGTGCTCATTCTATATCTGAAAAAGTTGAGGTTTTCTCCTTTATCGTTTCCCCGAGGAAAACTATTTATGTCTCTTGTCTCTTGTGATTATTGTTGTGCATGTTATTCCCTCAAAAAATATCCTAATATCATATTGCTTAAATGATAAAAATCTAACATGGTATCAGAGTTAACCTGAGAAGAAGACATTGTGTAGCTACAGAAGCTAAAGATTCTTACTTTTTGGGTCTCTCTGCATAGATCATCAGCAAAAGGAGTCTAGGATAACTCTCCATTGAAGGATGCATCTTTCTGTCGAAGCAGAATTTGATTCTGAGCATTTTCAGTTTTTGACATGTCACTGCTACAAGAAATTAGGGATTTTCACATAAGAGGAATTTTTTAGTGATCCCAGCATAGGATTTATCTCCTCCTCAAAATCGAAATTTAGAGACCAAGTTCGAAATTTTTGGTTGTTTGAGTTCCTTAGACTGGGTCATGACCTGTTTGGATACTGCAGACCAAGGCTGTGACTTTCTATTTTCCTTAGATTCAAACCGTGACCCTGTTTTAAGTGGGAAATTTTTTGGGAAAGTCAAACCCTAATTTGACCCCGGATATGAAAATCCTAAAATACTTAAACTAGTAGTTTTGCTACATTCTCTATATCTCGATATTGTAGAAGGCTCAAGAGCCAAAATTATTACAATTCGAAGAAAAATTCCTAACGTACCCGGTTTAATAATTTCAGCCTCATATTCACTATATTCTAGGAGATATGATTCCTCCAAATCAAGGTTCCAGCCTCTTCCAAGATTCATCCCTAAACAAGACACCTTTGGATAATTGCTATATCTCGAGCTACAAAGGTCCAAATGAAATTTTTCAAGATGTTTCAGATAGGGAACAATCTGTACTTTATGTGGTAAAATTTTTAGACCCCGAAGATGAAACAATGACACATGTCAGTCTGTACATGAATTTCGTTATGCTGAACAGTCCAAAATTAAGTCACCGTGGGAAAACTATCATAAGTCCCAAATGAGTAGTACATTCAAAGATTTTGCAGAAAAATTATCATGCATTTCTGTAGAATAAATTGGAAAACTAGGGCTTCCTATTCCGGAATCTTCCCTCCACTGCTTACAAAAAAAGAGTACATTAGACAGCTCAACTTGAACAGGCACATCCTTATATCCAATAATATCTGAAAGATTCCAAGTTTTGAAAATTAGGGTTTCTCTAACGAACCCTAGATCAGCCAGATCCAGAACTAGGATGGACACCTCATATGGGTAAGATCTAATCTTTTTCTATTTACATTTGAGGTTCTTATTTCAAAATGACTAATCACACTAGCTTGATGACAAGCTTGGTGAAGCTGACAACTTCCAAGCATGGAATTATAGAATCTCACTAGTTCTTGAAGAAAATGAATTAGACACCTACATGAGTGGAGAGGTTCTAGTTCCAAAGGGAGATGAGGATAAAGCCTTACATAAGAAGAACTTGGTCAAGGCCAAGAGAATCATTGCAGATTCTATTAAATATCATCTCATCCCTCATGTGTCATCCTTGAAGACACCAAAAGTAAGTGTTCGATGCTATGATGAAGTAATCGAAGAAGAATAAGATATGGTTATAACGACCTTGAATGGCCTCCCAGGATCATGGGATTTACCCATACGAGGAATGTGTGCCAGAAGGAAGTGATTACCTTTAGCAGACTCTGGGAAGAGTGCACACAAGAAGAAGCTCGACTCATAATAAGAGAATAGAAAATGGGAGTAACTGAAGATCAAGATCTCACCATCCAAAGAATATCCCTCAAGCAATGAGGAATACAAAGGACTCAACTCTTGTTGAACCTCTTTTCCATCTTAGCATTTGGATAAGAAATGATATTGTTATGAATGAAGAAGATGATGAAACTGAAGGCTCAAGAAGGAGTCTACCCATGAAACGAATAAAGATAAGTATTCAATTTTCATTTCATGATATTATTTGGTTATGCATTTGTTTATATTCAGTTTATGTGTTATGCGTGTTTGAATTAATGACAGTATGTTTCTAATATGCATGTGATGGGTAAGTACCCCATAGTGCCATACAACTCTCCATTGCTACTTATCTAGAATGAAACCTATTTGCTGACATATTGGATTAGTGCACAATCTCAATGATGTCATGGTAGAGATGGAAGGAATCTAGAAATTTTCCATAGTATATGGATGAATGTTGTATTGGCTAAAATAGTTGCATGATTATGTCTTTATGCATAAGAATTTTCCATTATGAATATGCCTTATGAAATTTTTCTAATCATACAACTAATGCATTTGACTTGGAGGAAGTATCGCATAGAATCGCCTACAAGAAAAGAAGGATGAGACTTGTTTTGAAAAACAAGTGACGACAGTTCGAGAAATAATACAAGATGAATAATAATATGATGATACTTTCAAAAAAAGAAATAGGTTTCAGACACAATGCACTTATTTGACACTGTTGAGTGACATCATTGATGCAGAACCTTCCAGCTATGAATAAATAGCCAAGAAGAAAGGGAAGGAGTGCACCAGTTCAAGAAGAATGATGTCTAGGGTATCGAGACCTAAAGGGGAGTCTGTGGTATATTCAATATGGATCTAAAAGATCTAGCATGCAATAGATGACAACATCGTGGGATATGAGGCAAGATTCGTAGCATGAGTATTCTCATAGAAAGAAGGCATGTACTATGAAGATACATTTGCAGCCAGTCAGAGTTGAAACACATGACAGGTAGACTCATGTGTGCTTATTAAAGAAGGCATTTTATGAGCTCACAAGGCACCCATGGTATAACACATAAATGAGGAGCTTGGAGATCACCTAGTGTAATGAAGATGTTAACCTTTGCTACAAGGTTGAAGATGAAAGACTATAGAGGATGACAATCTCATAGATGGGCGCGAGAAGAACTTTTGAAAAGGTTCAAGATAGAGGATCTTGGTATCCTGTGACCCTATATAGATACATAGAATATTAGTAGTAGAGGAAGCTACTTGTCACTCCAGTACAGAATGTTTCAATGCATAGAGTATGAAAGGCAGAGGGAGAATGATGCTCCGCTTCAGAGGGAGTGACTGCAGAATATCCTGAGGTTCAACATGGTGCACCAGGATTGAAAAATTACTGATGACTCTAGGCCTTACTTAGAGTAAAGCAGATTCCAACCTTTACTTCAAGGTTGAAGGTGGAATAACAGTGATTCTCCTATTATATTTCAATGACTTGTTCCTAAAAGAAAAGAAGAACTCATTAAATTTACAAGAAGGAGACTTGCTGCTGAGTTCAAGATGAAGGACTCGGATATGATGCACTACTTTCTAGTCATGGAGGTGTGGAAGAATACAGATAGAATATACCTAGGACAAGGGAAGTGTGCAGTAGAGATATTGAAGAGGTTCGGGATGATGGGCTGCAAGGCCATGACCACACCTATGGCATTGAACATGAAGCTATTGAGTGATGCTTCATCAGAGTTGGTTGATGCTAAGATGTATCGTTAGATGATTGGGTCCTTGATGTATCTGATGAATACAAGACCAGATATTTGCTTTGCTATGAACGCATTGAGCCAGTTCCTGACAGATCCGAGACATGTTCACCTGATTGCTGCAAAGCATATTATGAGGTACCAAAAGGGTACAGTTGAGTATGGGCTCAAGTATGAGGCAAATCAAAAGATTAACCTAGAAGGTTATGTGTATTCAGATTGGGAAGGCAGTGCCATTGATAATAAGAGCACTTTAGGGTGCTGCTTTAGTCTAGGATCAGGTGTGATCTCATGGTTTAGCAGGAAGAAATCCTGCATGGCACTGAGTACATCCAAAGAAAAGTATGTCGTAGCTTGTTCGGCTAGTTGTGAGGTAGTGTGGCTGAGGAAGCTACCATCTGATTTGTTTGATCTCCAGTTGGATGCTACTTATATATATTGCGACAACCAGAGTTGTGTGAAGTTGTTGGAGAACCCGGTGTTCCATGACAAGTCGAAGCATATCGAGATCAAATATTACTATATTAGGGATATGGTGCAGAGAGGAGCAGTAAAGTTCCAGTATGTTGCGACAGACAAGCAGATAGCTGATGTGTTGACCAATTCATTGGCCAGAATGAAGTTTGAATACTTCAGGGAGAAGCTTAGTGTTCTCCAGATTGAGGTTCCTTCCAAGGGGAACTGATGATTCTATGTGCCTTTCTAACATGGTGGTAGGATTGGTTCCTCCCATGGTCAAATGTAAGTGCAGTGCCTTTCTAACATGGTGGTAGGATTGGTTCCTCCCATGGTCAGATGTAAGTGTAGATCCCTTCTGACATGGATGTTGGATGTGTTCCTCCCATGGTCAAATGTAAGTGCAAATCCCTTCTGACATGGATGTTGGATGTATTCCTCCCATGGTCATATGTAAGTGCAGAACCCTTCTGACATGGATGGTGGATGTGTTCCTCCCATGGTCAGATGTAAGTGTAGATCCCTTCTGACATGGATGTTGGATGTGTTCCTCCCATGGTCATATGTAAGTGCAGATCCCTTCTGACATGGATGTTGGATGTGTTCCTCCCATGGTCAAATGTAAGTGCAGATTACTTCTAGCATGGATGCTAGATGTGTTCCTCCCATGGTCAGATGTAAGTGCAGAGCCCTTTTGACATGGATGTTGGATCTGTTCCTCCCATGGTTGAATGTAAGTGCAAAGCCCTCTTGACAGGGATGCTGAATGTGTTCCTCCCATGGTCAGATGTAAGTGCAGATCCCTTTTTTGACATGGATGTTGGATGTGTTCCTCCCATGGTCAGATGTAAGTTCAGATCCCTTCTGACATAGATGTTGGATGTGTTCCTCCCATTGTCAGATGTAAGTGCAGATCCTTTCCCAGATGGTAGTAGGTGTGTCCTACCATGCTCATGGATGTAAGTGCTGAGTGAGCCTTTCTGACATGGATGCTAGATGTGTTACTCCCATGGTTAGATGTGAGCGTTGGGCCTTTTTGACATGGATGTTGGATGTGTTCCTCCCATGGTCAGATATAAGTGCTGAAGAAGATGAATACCTACATGGAGGCTAGGCCTACAACCAACATGAAAAAGGGTTGGATCTGTAGAACTTCTTGTGATGAGTAGAATAGCACCATTTGATCGAGACAGCTGGAGCAGTGATGATGATGATGATCCAGTGATGATCCATCTTTGATGATGATCCAGTGATGATCCAGCCTTGATGATGATCGAGTGACGAAGACTTGTGCTGATGAATTGTGTCAAGAGAATACCTTCCTAGTTAACATGGAGTGTTGATGTATTTGTAACTTCGGAATGTATTCACTTGTATATATTATATTGTACCCCGATGTTCCTATTGGGAGAATCATTTTTGTTTCATTGTACCCTAATGTTCTTATCGGGAGAATCATTAATATAATAAATTCATGTAAATTCATAGAGGTTAACCCTCCTTTTGTTGATTGGGGGAAAAAGTCCCCACAATTGTGGGGCACCAGGGTTATTAAACTCTCCTAATGAAGTCGGCCCTGGTAAGTAATTGCCAAGTCGAAAACTAGTATAAATAGAGAGTGATCCTCTCTATTTGAAACACACACTCACTCAACTGTAGCACGTGAGTGAGAGAAGAGGAGCTGGCATAAGTGAGAGAGAGAATAGTTGTAGGACATCATCTTTCTGTCTTTGGGTTTTACTTTTTCCATTGGTGCTCATTCTATCTTTGAGGAAGTTATGAGGTTTTTGCCTTTATGGTTTCCCTAAGGAAAACTCTTTCTGTCTCTTGTCTCTTGTGATTATTGTTGTGCATGTTATTATCTCAGATAAGATCCTAATATCATACTGCTTAAATGATAAAAATATAACACTAGGAGAACCATTCAAACAACTTCACAGAGGAACCAATGCTACTCTAGATCCTCTACTCCATTCACATTGAATGTGGGTAACCAAATATCATTCCCGGCCATTGAGTTGGAGTTGGGTTATCTGATGAATAATTTAACGGTGTCTCCTCTTGTACACTAGTCGCAGCACTATAACTATTAGTATTAACAATTCTTTCAAGAGACAAGGCTCTATACCTTACCTCTGCAGATAATCCTGGTGTGATGTAGTCATGTCTTGACCTTGGTGTCTCCACAGACTCTTCTGACTCTTCTACTTCATATATCGGCTGATATTCTTCCTCTTTGTTGCAAGACCCT
Source organism: Pseudotsuga menziesii (assembly GCA_001517045.1). Taxonomy (NCBI): domain Eukaryota; kingdom Viridiplantae; phylum Streptophyta; class Pinopsida; order Pinales; family Pinaceae; genus Pseudotsuga; species Pseudotsuga menziesii. Next base: position 51,281 of record LPNX010545994.1, on the reverse strand, counting down.
TCTTCCAGTTGCATCTGAAGTTTGTTCTCACTTTCTTTAAATAGACTAGGAGTTCTTCGACCCTCCTCTGTCTTTCTTCTTTTCCCTGATATGAATCTCCTCCCACTTCTTAGGACTCTGACTTCTAATTCAAGTTCTATACTTCCTGGGAACATCTCAACTCACCATTTCCCATTTTCTTTGCAGATTGTCCATGACATATCCCCTCTCCTTGGATATGCGGCTCAACTACTCAACTATAAGATTCCTTCTCATAAACTAGCATCTATATCTATGTGCTGATAGATAACAAATACCTTCTTCGTGGTCCTTGGAAAAATTTTATTTCAGCCTCACTATATGAGGTTATAATGTCTACTGCCAACTTGGTAATATATCCTTGCAAAATACTATCGACCCAAAATCAACAGCTCTAGAGATGGTGTTACTTATGTTAGTTATCTCGTGAATCAACTAATCACTCCACTCGACTGCTTCTCTTCCTTGGGAATTTGTCTGCCTAGTCACCAGTATTGACAACCACTCATATAGCACAATCGAAAACTATGCAAAGAATATCTCATGAATATCATAATATATGTATCGGTCTAACTAGTTCTCTGTAGTCAGTTGTGATCCTGTGATCTCTTCTTGCACAAATGTTAGCGTCTTAGAATCCAACCAATCCTCTATTTCCTTCTTTATCGGATGCCACAACATTTCCCTTGACTCAAACGATTAATGGTCCTGGAAACATAACCATTTGTTGGCCTAGTATTCCTTCTTTTCTCGACCCAGGGTTTAAGAAAAACACAATACCAACAAAACACCACAAGACATCGGCTTGATAGAGCAAGCTCAGTCGGCAACACCCGTGAGGCAGGTGCAATCTCACCCGAAATATCTTAATGTGTAACTTCCAGAACCATGTTTTCACAGTTGGTGAGTGATTATAGTCCCTTGGCACACGTCCAATCCACTCGACCGAGATGGAGGGATGGAGTCCATTACTATGTGACAAAGGTGCAATTGTGTGCCACAACCGACATGTGACATAACCTTGTCCTCAACCACTTAACAACTAGCGCAACTATGCAGTGCAGCTGATTCCTTACTTCTCACGAACAAAATGTGACTTATATTGCAACTTAGCAAGTTACCCATGAAATAATACATAACGTGTCGACAATGCTTTAAACATTCATTCATTCATTTATGGATTGGTAATATCGCAACATACATTCAACAGTAACTATAAACAATACAAAGTAAGAAAAAATCCACATAAACCTTCAACATTCAACATATATCAACATAGGAAATAACGTAGAAACCCATATGTGAAAAAACACCAAGGTGCTCTTCATATGGCATGAGAAATATATGTAGGACCTTGCAGTCTACGACTTACAGACTGTTCTTAAGATATGTCTTTTTCTCCACTCTTCTTTCTCTAATGTCTCTGGTTTATTGCTTCTATCTACTCCTACAGATCTACACACAACCTAGATCGACTCTTGTACTTTACTATCTATGCACTCAACTATAGGTCTATGGTTCAACAACCTTCTAATTCTACTAGACTCCTCTTCTGACCCAACAATGAGCTAGAAAATTTTTCTTGCTAACTCTATGAAGTACTGAACTGAATCTAACCAAGTCTAATGAAATATCTAACCCTTATATAGAGCGGGTTCCTCCTATTTATAGTATTTACCAGACCACGCAAGGTCGACTGAGTACAAATCAGTTATTACAGACTCAAGTAGCTACAAAATATATTCTATTACATTAATGTCAGGCCACACTTAGCCACAAAATTCTTGGATTACATTAACCACAGCCTTAACTAGATGCGAGAATGTCTTTCATCCTATCTGTACATGTCATTAATCGCCGCAAATGGTCCTTTCTCCTTTCATCAGTTTATCCTTCTGTGTTCTTCCTTGACTTTTACCTGTTCCTCTTTAACTCTTCTACCTACCTCTTCCACCGACTCGGATCCACCTTTCCTTGTCATTGCGATCCTTGTCGTAGATTCCTCTGCTATGTGCTTATGTTTCTTCCTTTACTTGTTTTTCCTCTATCGCACACTCTTTTCTCCTCTTGCACTTACGCGTTGGATTCTTCCTTGCACACTTCTCCTAGCCCAATACCTACAAAAACAATATCACCAACAAACACTATGGCTGGAATAATTGAATTCTTAGGATTCACACCTACTGTTTTTTCAATATTTGTAATTACATCATTAATCTGTAACAAAATATTCAAGTCCTAGTTAGCATCAGGATGATGGTGTTCACCATCTAGTTGTGCAGATAAATGTAAAACAATGTTATAATGCATCTTTTCAAAAATTAGTTTGCATACTTCCAAGACAAATATTTTTAAAAAACTGTATAAATAGATTCATATGATAAATTTTCTCTCGCAAATCATTTTGAAAATAAATCACAAGTAGGCAAGCATCTTAATTACCTGCTGAATAGACAACCCAAGTGGATTAATGATTTTTATGCCTTCTCTTTGGAAACATCTAATACATATTATACCTCAGTAGGAAGCAAAGCCTTTGTAAAGCTATAAACATCTGTCACCAAATTCACTACTATTCCTAACATAGAGACTGCAGAATCTTCTATGATTAGCAAAACCATTTTTATAGTGTTGTTTGATGGTGAGTCCCATCTGAAAAGGGATAATCAAGTCAATTGAATTATTGCGTGCAAATCCTCCATAGTTATCGCCGATGGTAAGAATGCCAGAAATTGCATTCTCAAATGAATCTGTCATATTCTTTGTGGATTTCAAAATGGATGCATTAATATTACTGTAAGTATCCTTCAAGGCACTATTGGCATTGTTCACTGAAGAATCTAGGGACTCTTGAACACTAGAAAATAATTCTTCAAGACAACTTTCTATCCTTTCTATAGAAAGATTAGCTATATTTTTTTTATTTAGAAATGATTATGAAGTAGATTCTGATTGGTTTGATACTATATATGACATTAAATTTAGAGTAGAACCAAAAGAAGGTAATGAATCAATAGGAATTTGAGAGTCAGATAAAATTTTCATTCCTTCTCCACTAGCTCCAGATGGCATATTTTCAACAACATCTCCAACAAAATTAATGAATCTGAAACAATAGGAATTGAGTCATTCCCTCGACATGCTCATCGGAGTTTTTGGTTTTACAACTCAGCCCTGTTTCCAGAATCTCTGAGTCCAGGGAATTTTAGGATTTATAACCCATAGGATGAATCTCATTGAAATTATTTCCAGTATCATGAGCTAAATTAAAGTTGTTGTGAAAGTATTCTTATGTTTGTCTAGAAATATGCCATTTAGGATACTCACACATCTTATCACACATATTACTATAGTCATCATCCTCATCATCACTCCTACAAAACACGAATGGAAAAAATGCATCAATTGAGTCTCCAAAGAGTTCTCAACAATACATCATCCAAAAAATAATGTCTACCAATCTGCTATAAGCAAGATTTGAGGCATTTGCTTTTTAATAATTACCACAATATTTACCAATCAATGAATTGCCACAAATATCATCATCATATGAAGAGTACAAGAAGTTGACATATGTTACCAGAAATGGGAACAGTAAACAGTAACCGAATAAGAAAAATAGTAATGGAATGAGAAATGGGGATAAACAATCTCAAGGGATGTGAACCTTATCAGGCATTCACCCAAATCCATCAGCACCTTGATATGGATTACTAAGAGAAAAAATGCAAGTGATGTGATCATAAGGCACGATTGAAAAATTCATAGCGCCAAAGACCTTAACGTCGCTATCGCTGATGCTTGACTTACCACTGGATAAACTTGTAACAGAAGGAAAAGGACGGATCCCTGGAGACAATAATTGAATCCCATAATATTGCAAAGATATCAACTGTTTCTCTTGTATTATGAAACAAATTAACCCATAAGCAATTGAAGTTTAATAATAACCAGTTGAACCAACAACTCTCTTGGCATCCCTTTCAGTTGTTGACCTTGATCCAGTATCTATACCAAATGAGCGAGATTAATTGGTACTATGCTATTGGTTCAACTATTGATTAAACCTAGGCGACTCAATATTTATCTAGTGGTTTTGTATTTGCACCTGCCTATATCTATGTTTCCTAAGAAGCCTATGGAAGGCTTATTCCCTTTGGCCTCTACTTCTTTATGCTTTGGATCCACATTCCCTCTGCTTCCCACCTACCTTTACTATATTTTGAAACAATAGTTTCAAACCCTAATACGCTCCCCCTTTTCATGATCATACTTCCAACCATCGACACATAAGAAAGAATTATATTCACTATACACCTCCTGCAAAAAATCTGGCCGCAAATTCGACAATGGTGTGGCTGATTGAATATCGTAAACTGTGACTCGCAATCATAACAAAACCTGCATCTCTAATCCGACATATAATAGTCTCTCAAAATGGTAGATGATTTATCCATCTCGGGAATCCATGACCTTTCCCTTTTAAATACACCATACAAAGCAGCTTTTGTCTTTCTCATATATGATGAAATCCCTGCTGTCATGATGAATCACGCATTTACTTCTACTAAAACCCTAGTATCGAGTCTCTATGTGATAAAACATCATATTCTTCCCCAATTTTGCACAAAAACTACAAAATCTATCTAATCAAGATCTTGAGTTCTGAAAACCTACTCAAAGATGAGTAATTTATTCAGTTCAAAATACGCTTGGCATGGTAGCTCGCAGCCTCCTGCAATGGACAACAACAAGAACTATGTTTTCTTGCATACACAAAGGAGCCAAGAACTATGTTTTCTTGCAGGAGTAGAGAAAGACAAGCCTCACCCTCATATTTGGAATTTCATTTCATATTTTTCCCTTTCTACTTAATTTTTTTGTAATTTCATTTCATATTTTTCCCTTCCAACTAATTCTTTTTTATGTTTTGAACTTTTATCTCCCGCGCTACACAACGTTTTAGTGAAACAATAACCCTCCAAGAGTGATGTTATAATTAAAAAAATACCTTTCAATAATAATTTTTTTATCAATGAATTAAATATTCATTTAAACGATATGTTTTCATTAATAAGTTTAATTTCCAATTAAAATATAACAATAACTCATTTATCCATGTTTTTAGTTGATCATGTGCATTGAAAATCCAGGGTGAAACAAAACAACCTACTAAGAGTGACATAAACAATTCAAAAGTAACATGTGCCAACATTATGCACTTGAACTACATTAAGTGATAAACTTAAGAAACAAACAAATAGTGGAACCTAGAATCTTTTTCAAAGGTTAATGTCAGGCCACACATAACACAACATACAAAATTTTGCAAGGTCAACATGTTGCATGAATGATGTAATTGAAATTGTGAAATTTTAATTTTCAATTAAAAGATATGTTTTTATTAAGGAGTTTAATTTCCAATTAAAAGATAACAATAGACCTATTTACCCATGTTTTATGTTTATCGTGTACTCTAAAAATCAAGGGTAGGACAAAAAATCCTACTAACAATGACATAGACCACTCAAAAATAACATGTGTCGACATTATGCATCTCATGTACATTAAGTAATAAACTTAGGAAACAAATAAAAGTTGGAACCTAAAATCATTTCCATATGTTAATGTTAGGTCACATGTAAAGTGGCATACCAAAATTTTCAAGGTTAACATGTTGCATCATTGGTGTGATTGAAATTGTGTCATTTTATTGCAAAGGACTTGAGTTAAAAGGGAAGATAAATATAATATTCCCTTTGTCTATAGTGGTGATTCATTAAAAAACACATTTTAATTGAGATTGTACTAGGATGCAATTTAGAGGATATGTCAAAGGGATAATATGAAAGAAAAAATGGTGAAAAAAGATATGACCATGATAAGCACGTCGAATTAGATGTGACGGTACAAATGAAAGGCTCTTGCAAAAAAGTTTAGCAGGTTTGCCTATGGAATCATGTTAGAAACTAGCTTGAGTCTCTGAATCCATCTGCAGTGTAAAAATTTAGTAAATTGTACAAATTCATTGTCAAAATTTCAATTTTTCATTATCACAGTGATACCACTAAAAATAACCAATTTCTATGTGGTCATTTTTAGTTTAGTTCTTATCCCATGACCAAATTGGTCATTTATCTTTGTCATTTTTAGTTTATTTCTTGTCCCATGAATGAATTGGTCATTTATCTTGGTCATTTTTAGTTAGATCACTTAAAATTTCTCAATTTCGGTCATTTATCCCTTGAAAACCCCATGGTGATCAAATTTTTTCGTCTCCTGGTCACTTATCTCTCATTTTGTACTAGTGTTGTGAATGTTCAATCCACATGGTTTAGACTTGGAAATATACTAAGTTGAGAAAGAAGAGGCTTATGGACCTTGGTATGAAGTGATCAAGGAATATTCCAAGCACTCCTTGGGTGCACTTGGGAAGAAGATTTCCAAGGAATCTTGATGATTAAAATATTATTGACAAGGTGATAACTTAGAAATGGTTTGTGTGTTCCCCTTTGATGTATTTTAGCAATAGGTATCATGTCTTTTCAATTAATTCATATGACCTAGTGTATTTTAAATAGGATGTTGTTGGAGTAGTAGTTTGGCACATTTGTTGGAAGTAGCCCTTGAAACCACTTGCAATAGGTTTTTCATTAATGTGACACTCCAAGGTGTCTTAGTTCCATATAGTTGGAAATGAAATCTAGGGCACCATTAAAATGGTTCCAAAATTAGTAAAGAATTGAATGTGTTATAAGGAGTTTTCCCCCTTGAAGAGAAACAAAAATGGGTTACAAGGATGCTAGGTTTTGACTTTTCAATTATCTATCAAAAAAGGAAAATAGAATGTGGTGGAAGATGCACTTTCAAGAAAAGAATATGACATGGAGGGATTACTCTATGTTATTTATATTATGCGAGTTTATTGGGTGGAATAAGCAAGGACAACATGGAAAAGGATAAGAAGGCGTGCAAGATAATTCAACAACTACAAGAGGACCCTAATTAAATAAATTTGTGTGGAAGAATTATTCTATATGTTATCATAATCACCTATATTTATGTAAGAATTTTCAACTCAAACAAAAGATGTTTTTGGAATTACATGCTTCTATAGGAGGACATTTAGGGTTCTTGAAAACTTATCACGGGATCAAGAATAATTTTTTTGGGGAAGGCCTTAAAACTAATGTACCAATTTTTTTCAAAAAATGTTTGATTTTCTAATATAACAAAGGAGAGACAATCAATATACCAAGTCTTCTACAACCATTATCCATATCAAGTCAATGCCATAAACAATTCTTAATGGATTTTATCATAGGCTTACCAAAGTCAGAATGAAATAATTTCATCATAGTAGTAGTCGATTCACTCACAAAGTATGCACATTTATGCTCTCTTCCTCATCCTCGTAAAGCAAGTATAGAAACAATTCATGGAAAGAGTTAAGAAACTACATGGAATCACCCCAATATTATTATGAGTGATAGAGATCCAATTTCCACTGGTAATTTTTGGAAGGAAACATTTTCTTGTTTGGGCACACAATTGGCTAATAACTAATCTTACCATCCTCAATCTAATGGGGAAACTAATATTGTGAATAAATTCCTAGAAGGGTAACTTCATTGTTTTGGATCTAATAAATAAATACAACAAGTCAATAGGTTTTCCATTAAAATTATGATTTAGAATACTCAAGAAATAGAGACACAATCTCTCCTTTCTAAGCTAGATGATCAAGGACAAACCATTTACTTTTATAATCAACCCCCTACCATTTGCCTCATAGATTTGTTTTAAAATATATTTCCTTTAAGATACACATTTTACCTTGTTTCTCACCATATATATATATATATATATATCGAGTTATGTTTTGCTAAACTCAATTTATAGTGGACATGGTATTTTTTCTTAAAGTGGAAAATTGGTAATTTGTTTTTTTATGCTACTTTGCATTTGTTTATATTTGGTTAATAAAAAGCATTGCAAGGTAGTAAGTCCTTTCCTATAGCCTACATTTTTATTAATGTGTTATTCAAGAAAGCATTGCTCTTTCTTTAATTTTTTTTTTTGGTGTCTTGCCTCCCATGATATGATAATTCATGAGTTGGAGAAGAAATGATAAAGAACCAATTTGCATTCATCTAGTGATAAATAAATTATAGGATAATATTAGCAAGTTGGTAAGAGTAAGCTACTATGTAGCTCATAGATGAAATTAATGAATAGTTCCATGTTAAATCTTAAAAAAAACAGTTCCATGGATCATGCTCTTTGTTCTTATGGCTTAGTTCTTCTATTCTCTGTGTTATTAATTTTTATTACTTTTTATCATAATATGAATGAAGTATTTATATTGAAGTTGTAAGGCTAGAAGTTAAAAGAAGCAAGACATGAAGTTGGCCACATCCAAAGCTACATTACCTTTATACTTGTAAAAGCATGCAATGGATTAACTATTTACTTCTTGTGCACAATTGCATATTTTATATACTTGATCAAGTTGCTACAATAATATGGAATAATTTTAAAACAATATTACCATATTTCTTAACTTTTTTCATAGGAAAAAACCGGTTACTTGATATTCCTTCGAAATCAAAGACAACTTATACAATACATATTATTTTTGAAATCTGATAGACAGTTCCTGCATGCCAACTCTCACCATAACACTGCTAAGACAACTGGTCATTTAAATTCAACCGCAAGCCACTCATATCAAAATTATAGTCTTCTAAATATACTTGACCAACTAGAAAATTACTCCTATGCCCATACTATTCTAGAAAATACACAGACGTCTTAGTATTCTTTGATTGAACCACTAGCCACTTTAGAATTATCCACTAATTCTTCAAAAATTAAAATACTCTCGAGAGATCCAATAACCCTCTTAGAAATCCTATATGACATAGAATTAAACTATCTATAAATATGCACGTAGAAAAGAAAACTACAAGAATGTTAAAGTTCTCCCAATCTAGAACAGTGACTGTTCCAACACTGTCACTTGGAGGAGAGATTTTCCTTCATCCCAGTCAATAATAATTATGGAATGTCCCAGAACCTATAGAGACAAAAAGTTCTCGTTAGATGCAAAAGAAAAAAGTAAACCCCACAACACCAAAAATTCATCTCATGTGTTAGTTCCAAGACCACATCCCATCCACAAATGAAAGCAATTCCTACTATCAAGTATCAAAACCAATCCATACCCACATAAACCATTTTAGATGCTCCATCAATGTACCCCACAAGAAATTCCTCTAATATAAAAGGCCTAGACAGAATTCTAGACTCCTTTTATTTTGCTTCCTTAAAAAATTCTTTAAAATAACCCATATTCTTTTAGCTAATAATTAAAATATTTTGAGATTGATTCTCAAAGATGATAGAATTGCGGGATTTCCAAATACCGTAGTTAATAAATATTGGTAATTCCTTATTTTGGAAATCATTTTTATACCATGTCTCTAAACTATGTTAAAAGGAAACATTACCTCGAGATTTTTCCAAGAGAAAACCAGACAGAACTTCCTTCCAACAGTTTTAGAGCATAACAACATTGAACAAAAATGTGGTCCATAATCTCTACCTCCTTAGAAAAAAGACAACAAATACTTGGTTCACATCCACCCCTTTTAATGAGGTTATTTTAGTTCATAATTATATTTTCCAAACTTATCCATGTAAAACATTTCAATTTAAGTGTCATATTCCATTTCCATCGCTTGTCATTACACCACTTACCAACAGAGATCACAGATGAAGAAGCAATGGCATTATAAGCAATTTTGGCTATAACTTGACATTATGTTTTGTTTTGGATCCATATAATTGCATCCTCTTTCTCTACCAATATGAATACTCGAGTGATTCTTTCCACCAATGTATGAATTTCATTCCACAACATGTTCACCCCTAAGACTCATAACCAATAACTAGAAGAACCATAGACTGTATTCGTCACATGAGAAAGAAATTTGATACCATGCACTAAAAGATATGTGATTATACCATTGGACAACTTATAAAATTTATCCCCGCACATAAAAGGATAAATACCCATCTGAACATTATTTCCATTCCCAATCTTCCATGCCAACCAAGAACCCAACCAAGGATAAGATTTTATGAAGCCCCTTTAGAAATTTGATGCATTACCCAAACTTTTTTTTGTTTTCTCAACTAATCCACAACAGAATCATTCCTCAAATATTTTGAAATTAAGAACTCACTCCATACACTAGAGACAAAAATCCCTCTCCAAAGGTTTTTAAGGCTTAAAGTTGAGCTAAATCAAAACAAATTTTTAATACCCCATCCTCCTACACAATTAGGAAGAGAAATTAATTGCTAATTCACCAAATGAGTTTTATCCCCATTCAAATTACTAACCCAAATAAATTGCATCATCCTCTTTCTCAAACCATGTAGAATGGAGACAAGGACTTTGGCTAGAGATAACCAATACATTGGGATACTCTCCACTACAAATTTTACTAGAGTCACTATACCTCCTAACGAGAGCTATCTAAAGCATCAAATTCCAATACTCTTTTCCACTTTCCTCAACAACCAAATCCAATCCTCCTTAACATATTTATTTAGTTCTAAGAAGTACCCTAGATATTTAAAACCAATATCAATTCGATTTGAGTTTTAAGGAAACATAGATAAGACCTACCTCAAAATGCCCTCCTCAATATTATTCTTCGGGAAAGTATATTTATGAATACTTACTTCCATCCTCAAAGATTCACAAAAGAGATTAATAATACCATGAAAAACCTCTCATTCTTTAACTGAACCATCCCCAAATAATAGAAGATACTTTAACCCCTAAGATGTTTTTCTTCCTTTTTTCTTTCCCAATAATCCTACTAAGACCTTCAATTACTTGAGGATTTGTAGTTTACATAGTGAGAATGGTGAAATTGTCACAAAATACATACTATTTTGCAAGTTCCAAGAGGAAGAGGGTATTGGTCTACATAGTTTTCTCTACAGTGGTCTACAAGTGCCATGTCCATGGTTCTGGATTCCCTATACAAGCACTAAAATGTAAAAACAAAAGTGTTGTAGAAGACAGACTATTTTACAAGTGAAAGAGAATCTTTATTTACATAGTTTTCTTTGCAAGTGACTCCAAGTCCAATCTCGTTGGATTTTGCTTCCCTATACAATAACTAATCTTTTATGGTTGTCTTTGCGCCTTGAGCCAATTCATATCATAAGGTGAGGATGTGCATGTATAATAATCTTTAGTAATGACCATGAGAGGAAGATTTAAAGAGAAGAGGATCTAAAGAAAAGTAATTTTTATATGTATTTTGGTAGTGCTGAGGACAAATGTTGTGTGAAACCACAAATGTTTGGAAGGACGAAGGGAGATTACATCGTGATCATGTGCCACCCATCAAATTGAAGGCTATTCTTGAGCTAACAATTGTTTTTTTTAATTTTATTAATAACCATTGTTTCTCCATATTGTGTGCCCAATGAAACCTCTCTATATCAATGCATAAATAGACTTCTGCACAGTTTGTGATCCTAGCTACATGCCATTATTTGTTTTTGCATGACATCGAGTGTTATTTATGGTTGTCGTTCGTCCATGATATTCATGCAAGAAATGAAGTCTTATAGAGGAGGACTTATCAAACCATCATTTTAAATTTCATTTTGACAAAAAAAGAGTGGACATTGGTAGCGAGGTTCACATAGGTAGTAGACACACATTTTTGAGCTCCTTTCGGGCCTAGTAGTAGACTAGTAGTTGTTCTTTTTTGTTGCTGTCGTAGTTGTTGACAAAATTTCACACTTTAGATTGCAGCCCCAAGTGACTCGAGAGTCAGATTCAAATCTCGATGGCTAGTGCCTTGTAGTCATCAATGATAACAGGCCATCTTGCACAACTAAGCAGTGAGTGCATGACATGAGTGAGTAAGTGATTATAATTTATCATATTTCCAATGTTTTAAATGATGAGTTGAACTTTATAGCATAGGAATTTCAACATATTGAGAAATTTATATGGATGGGTAATTTAAAATGTTGCCCTTCTTTTGAAATGTTGATATAAATTATGCCCTTCTTAATTGGAAGGGTAAAATTCAGATTTTAATTTTTTTTTGAAGGGCAATTTTAACTTTACACTTCTGGGAAGGGCTAGAACCCTTTGGAAGGGCTAGGAAGGGTTCAATTTTGAACATTGTTTCTGACCTGATGAAGAGTTCACCTCTCTCTATATATAAAATAGTTGAATTAAATTTATGCACTTAAGTTTTTAGGTAGAAAGTTATTACAATATTTAATGTAAGTCAGATGTAAAAGAAGAAGATTGTAAATCAATGCGATAGAGAAGAGAGCAGTGTGTGTGCACAAAGAGAAGAAGTAAAAAGAACAACTTTCAGAAGAGTTGAGAGCTCAAGCTCATGTGTTTATGTGTTTGGAAAGTGTCGAGAGCCTAAGGTCCTTGTAAATTTCATATACATAATTCCATAGTTTATAGTTGAATGCATGTATTATTTATGTTGCACATCTTCTCCAAAATTACTTGAGTAAATGTTGTTACACTCGGTGATTTTTTTTTTCATATTATAAGTCTTTAGACTAAAAAATCTATTTTTATAAAGTTCAACTAAAAGTGGCCCATAGAAGTGGGATTTGGTAGCAACTAAAAGTGTGTAGCAAGTAAATCCTATGGCTGTAAAAGCCGATAGATTTCAAGTGGGTGTCTGTGGAGGTAAAAAGTGTGGCGGGTCAAAATTTTGTTCAAAGTGTCTCGACCAAAAGTGAAGTTTGTCGCACACAACTCTAGACTTTCCCGTAGCAGTCAAAATCTGTCGCACTACATCTAGGTCACAATAAATATCCGTCACAGTAAAATCATGTCCCAAAAATTTTGGTTGTAAGTATTTTGGTCGGAATAAAAGGTGGTGTTTCCCAAAGGCATTGTATGGAATCCCCAAAAGTTAAAAAAAAAGTCCTCCTCTTCATTTATCCAAGATCTGGTATCACAAGGAGGTTTAGGTAAGAAATCTTGCTTTAAAAGGAAAATATAAAATTAAAAATGGCTTCCACTTATGGTACACACATGCCAGTTTAAAACTCCAATTTTTCTGGAAAAGAATTAAGAGTATTTGTCTCCAACAATGAAATCTTTGTTCAAAGGTCAATATGTATGGGAGATAGTCCAAAATGGTTATACAGAACCAGCAAATCAAGCGACATATAATAATCTCACGTAAGCTGAGAAGGATGCCCTGAGGGAACATAGGAAGAAAGATGGAAAGGCTTTGTTCTACATACACTATGCCATGCATGAAAGCATACTCCTAAGAGTAGCAGTATAAAATACTGCTAAGCAGGAATGGGATACATTGGAAATATCCTATCAAAGCATGGACAATCTAAAGACTTCTAGACTACAGATTCTTAGAATAGAGTTTGAATCTCTATCAATGAAAGACACAGAGTCATTAGACTCATTTTATACTCGAGTGATTGGATTGATAAATCAACTAAAATCGCATGGAGAAAACATAGAAGACAAAAGGGTTGTTGAAAAAGTTCTTAGAAGTATTTCCCAAAGATTTGAATCCTTGGTCGTGACCTTAGAAGAAAACAAAGACCTTTCGCAGTCTACCATTAATGAGTTACAAGTCTCACTCATCAATCATGAACACATAATCAGTAGATCAAATACATCATTAGAAGGTGCATTTGCAGCACAGTCATCCATAGGGAGTGGAAGAGAAAGACGAAGATATAATTCCAGATGTAGAGGAGGATGTGGAAACAGTCCCACGAATGTCGCTGGTATAGGACAGAACCAGAACCCCAACCATCCAACTGGTCACAGGTTTGATAAGTAAAAAATACAACGTAATTACTATAAGAAACTTTCCATTATGCATATTAATGCAGGAAGAAGAGGTATGACCAAGGTAAGAAAGGTAAAAACAAGTCGAGCAACACCAGCACTTCGTCGAGCACAATGTTGTTAGTATGTGCATCCTCACTTGAATGCATGTTTTCAAATAAATTACATGTGACATATGGTATTTAGATTGAGGTTGTAGCAATCATATGACTGGTAATTTAAAATCATTTTCCAGTCTAGATAAATCCATTCAAACTGATGTCACACTTGGAAATAATGTCCAAGTCACTGTTTTGGGAAAGGGAACTGTTGGTATTCTAACCAAATAGGGGGAGCGAAAGATTATGCCTGATGTTTATCATGTCGAAGGTATGAAACATAATTTGTTTAGCATTGGACAACTGATACAAAACGGTTACAGAGTCTACAATGTACATGGAAGACAATCACTGTGTGATTAAAGACATATGTCCAAGTAACCATCTAATAAGAAAAGTACCAGTGACAAGCAATCGCTTGTTTCCTTTGAGGATAATTCCAGACATGAAAGGAAAGGTAAATTCAAGAGCTGCATTCAAGGTGGAAAACAAAGAATTAGAAAAGCACTGTGACAAGGAAGAAAAAGGCATCGTTGAAATTCAAGTAGTGTTTCAATCAGAGGTTCAGGATGAGTCATGGCTATGGAATTTCAGATTTGGACATCTGAATTTTGGTGGGATGAAGCTACTGCAAATGAAGAATATGGTGAAAGGATTTACATTGATTGACAAACCATAAAGAGTTTGTGAAGGCTACATCTTTGGAAAGCAACATAGAGAGACTTTTCCAATCGAAAGTCCTACATAGCACGCACACAACTCGAGATTGTGTACTCAGATATTTGTGGCCCAATGAAATTATCATCAATGGGAGGCTGCAATTATTTTCTTACTCTTATTAATGACTTCACAAGAAAAACATGGGTATATTTTCTAAAAAATAAATGTTATGCATTTGGATGTTTTCAGTAATTCAAGGCACTCGTGGAGAAGCAAAGTGGATACAACATCAAAGCATTAAGGACGAAAAAAGGTGGTGAATATGTCTCGAATTACTTCTTAAATTTATGCAAGATCCATGGCATACACAAGCAATTCACTTCACGGTATACACCTTAGCAGAAAGTAATTTCTTCCATGCCAACCAAGAACCCAACCAAGGATAAGATTTTATGAATGCCCTTTAGAAATCTGATGCATTACCCAAATTTTTTTTTGTTTTCTCAACTAATCCACAACAAAACCATTCCTCAAATATTTTGAAATTAAGAACTCACTCCATACACTAGAGACAAAAATCCCTCTCCAAAGGTTTTCAAGGCTTAAATTTGAGCTAAACCAAAACAAATTTTTAATACCCCATCCTCCTAAACAATTAGGAAGAGAAATTAATTCCCAATTCACCAAATGAGTTTTATCCCCATTCAAATTACCAACCCAAATAAATTGCATCATCCTCTTTCTCAAACCATGTAGAATGGAGACAAGGACTTTGGCTAGAGATAACCAATACATTGGGATACTCTCCACTACAAATTTTACTAGAGTCACTATACCTCCCAAGGAGAGCTATCTAAAGCATCAAATTCCAATACTCTTTTCCACTTTCCTCAACAACCAAATCCAATCCTCCTTAACATATTTATTTAGTTCTAAGAAGTACCCTAGATATTTAAAACCAATATCAATTTGATTTGAGTTTTAAGGAAACATAGATAAGACCTACCTCAAAATTCCCTCCTCAATATTATTCTTCGGGAAAGTATATTTATGAATACTTACTTCCATCCTCAAAGATTCACAAAAGAGATTAATAATACCATGAAAAACCTCTCATTCTTTAACTGAACCATCCCCAAATAATAGAAGATACTTTAACCCCTAAGATATTTTTCTTCCTTTTTTCTTTCCCAATAATCCTGCTAAGACCTTAAATTACCTGAGGATTTGTAGTTGACATAGTGAGAATGGTGAAATTGTCACAAAATACATACTATTTTGCAAGTTCCAAGAGGAAGAGGGTATTGGTCTACATAGTTTTCTCTATAGTGGTCTACAAGTGCCATGTCCATGGTTCTGGATTCCCTATACAAGCACTAAAATGTAAAAACAAAAGTGTTGTAGAAGACAGACTATTTTACAAGTGAAAGAGAATCTTTATTTACATAATTTTCTTTGCAAGTGACTCCAAGTCCAATCTCGTTGGATTTTGCTTCCCTATACAATAACTAAAATAGGTGCGTCAATGTATAGAAGGTGTTACCAATAATTGTGGTTTTTGTTCTAGTGAGAGTAACAATAAGGATAGTTGGATATGAAAAACAATTGATATTTCTTTAAAAGAATAGTTCAATTTTAGACAATAAAATTATGACAACAATGTGTCTTCTTTAATGGATCCTTGAGGAATCCTTTTTGTAGTGTGATGGAACAAAAACACAATTCTATTATGATGGAACATAAACAAATTCTACTATGATGGAACATAAACAAAATTGCACAGGCATATGTGATTCTTGAATTTCTTAGATATGTGATTGCCAATGCCATTTGCTCAAATGAAATTTGTGTATGAAGAAGGGTGTTGTGCTACTCTTTGATTTTTATTAACTCTTAAGAGCGGTAGTAAATTAGAATTCAAGGTTGATAATCGACATTACAAGTTAATTAGCCAAGAACATGTCATTTTAGTTTCATAATTACCATTTTTTTAATTCTTAGATGCTTATTTTTTAGCTTGCAACAATTGAATTCTAGCGGCATTAAAAAACCCATAACATGGAAAGACACTACAAATATGAAAACTCTTATCACTTGTGATTAGATTTTTTTATATCAGCATGAAACAAATGCTAAAAATGATGTGCATATTTGAAACAAATACTAAAAATTTTGTGCAACTAATTAGTACAACGAGACACTAAAAACATGTTGAGAAGCCAATACAAGTTATATACCACCATCATAGGGTTTGTTCAAGGATAAGATTTATTGAAGGATATCTTGAATTAGAGTAAAAACATGTATGTTTTTTTTTCTCCAAACACTTTAGGCTTGAACATATGTATATTTGTATATTATACAAAAATTTGTATATTTTGCAAAAATTTCATCCTTATTTATATGTTGCAATCTTTTCATATAAAACATGAAACTTAAATATATAAAAACAATCTAGAATATTTGAAGACTAGTTGGTTGTTTTCATATAAAATGGGATGATCACATGAAATTCCTTTTAGGACCGAGTTTGAAGGGTGCAATTGTAAATGTCTTCCCTCATTATCCTTAGCATTATTGGTGGCTTTAGCAACAAGGTATTTAATTTTCACTTCGAAAGAAAACACAAATATGGAAACTCTTATCGCTTGTGATTAGCTCTATGCATATCATCATGAAAGAAATGCTAGAAAAATATGCATCTTTAAAACAAATACTAAAAATTCTATGCAACTAATATAATACAACAAAAATACAATTGAAATCCAATAGAAGTTAAATATTGGCATGAAGGAGATATTCAACTCTCATACTAGTCTAAAATCAAGAACTTGTTTTTTCTAAACACCTTCAGGCTTGCACCAACGTATGTTCTACAAAGCCACATATGTAGCTAGATATCATGCTCTTCATAATTGGAGCCTTTTATTCTCAACCCCGGGCCTTGATAATTCTTGAGCATGTACTCTAAAGGCTATGAAGAAAATAGAACATGCCAATACCATGAAGGTTGTGAAGCAATATAAGACGTTGATACCTTGAAGGAAATGGAAAATTTGTGGGATCAATATTGTGGGAAGGTGATGGGATGGACATTGTGAAGGTGGTGAGTTTGACATGAATAAATTGGTGGTTTGTGAAGGCATTTGATGTTGGGAGATTTGTTAGCTCTGTTAGTTGCTACAGGAGCATTCCTAGCCCTATTTTCTCAAACGAACTTCTACACTCCCTCTATCATGATCGTTATATGCATACTTGGAGATATGTATGTGTTCAATAACATATGCTTGCAAGTATGCTTGTATTCTATAATGTTCACATTAGATTTATGTATCAACTTTAAATAAATACAAATGTTCGAGTGAAAAGCAAAAAATGTCATTAAGCAATAACAACAATGCATAAATACAAGGTAATATAATGAACATTCATCCTTATAGATGGAAGTAATTGTTTTGTAGTGTTCCTCTTCACAACACCCTAGAGAATACCATATTAACCAAATATGAAGCTAAATAAAGCCTCATACGATCATTGCCTCAATATGAAGCCAAATAAGGCTTCCAACAAAACTTAGGGTATAATCCGTACAAAAGCATACATAATAAATCAAAGTCCCTCAATCGATTTATAGTCCTTCTTGCTTAGCAAGAACTAATAAGAAAAAGATACATGGAAAGAAGGGTGTAAGAAAAGTAATTCATTAGATAGATTGAGAGAAGGGTGTAAGAAAAGTAACTCGATATTTTTTCTAAAAGGATTGAAATGGACTATTAATAACTCTAGTTAATAAATTTAACTTGATTTCTTTGGGAGGATATAAATGGAAGCCCATATTCCAATAGTCATAGGAAACTTTGAGCAACTACATAGTTTAATCGTAATTAATCAAGATATTTTTAATTTCAATCTTTAACCTCAATCTAAAAAGGACTGTTTTCCTATTCATGACATGATTAGTAGCGTCAACCAATTTATGGCCCTTCTTGAAGCAAGCCCACGCATAGATAACAGGAGCTTAACGTATTTTCTAAATAATACAATGGCTATTCATCGACTTCCACAACGACTTTTTACTCCATGTTTAGTTCTCGTTGAAGAAAACACAACTTGTGTTCCTAAGATGCCCTAATGTATTTATGAGCCCATGGTGGCCTAGCTTTAATCATTATTTAAAGTTTTAATGTTGGTCCTACTTTACATTAATCTCGTTAGGAGATTAATGCAAAACCATCACCCTAAACTTGTTGATGCAAAACCATCACCCTATACAACAACAATATTGATGCAAAACCATCACCCTAAACTTCAAGTATTGGAATATATAAACAGATGAAGATTAAACATTTAACGTTTAGGTTAAATCATATTTTTAAACCTGTTCTTGAGAGGTTAAATATTAACGTTTAGGTCAACTAAGTCAGACAGTATATATGTTCTTGAGAGGTTAAATATTAACGTTTAGGTCAACTAAGTCAGACAGTATATATGTTCTTGAGAGGTTAAATATTAACGTTTAGGTCAACTAAGTCAGACAGTATATATGGAAGTAGGTTGGCTCTGAACAAAAAAATCTTAGACTCTGGTTGGCGAACATTCTTGGAAAAGGCAGAAGTCAGATAGGTTATTGGGAAGCAGCTTTCAATAATGGAAAATCACACAATTAGAGGGTGCAGAACTTCCAGAGACGTTGATGTTGATCAGCGTGATGAAGAGGTTGATCAACGAGAGCGAGGAGGAATCTCTGAAGATCAAGAAGCCAATCAGGGCCTTATAACAAGGGCGTTGAGTTTCTCTACCTCTGCCCTATCTTCTCTCAGTATACCATTCAACCATCACCTGAATTCTAGACCATATTTGAAGGGACATGAGTATTTATTCAACATTAACAATGTCAAGGTGAAAATCTAGTAATAAAATAAATAACTTCAATGGTGATCTCCAACACCTCACCTTGGAGGTTACATACACCATGTTTGGGATCCCAACACCACACCAATGTTTCTAGGAGTCTCTGTTGATCTCACATGTTTTCCATGTGGAATAATTTCAATAAGCTACACTGACACGATGCATCTAGAGTTAAAGGGTCACACATTGCTTCTCTATCCATGTTGTCATGTTCCCTTTCTCGCCATACAATTTCCATACATGCGAGTTTGCATTTTTTTATTATCAATGTTTGAATATTTTATTTTCAACTGCAGGAAACACAAGTATAGTTCACTGCAACTCGTGTCCCACACGCGGGTGCAAAATATTCCACTAGCGTCTTTTATATGAACAAGAAACTACACAAGCTTTTCATAGCGTGTGCATAGTTTCACATTTAAACCCTGATTAAAACCTCAAAAACTCAAAAAAAATGTATACAAAATGAAGTTCAGACAGTGATTAAATACCTGCAACTTGTGGTTCAAAAAACCATCCACCAGTTCAATCACAATCAACAGTTGAAGATATAGGGATTTTTTGCTCCACTTGAGGTAATTTCACAAATGACTTAGTTTTGTACCATTTCTTACTATTTGTGGTAATTATTTTCAATTTTTTAAGCTATTGTCTATAGTTTATGTCACGTTTTTCTTAAGATGACTAATGTTCTTGGTAGTATGACTAGGTCATGTTGGTCAGATTCCTTTACAAGGGTTTATTCACACCTATGGATGAAAAATATCACATATGATATCCTGACATATAGGATAGGGCACCATATAGGATAGGGCACCATCGTTTTACATAATGCATCTATACTTACCTCATCTTATTTTGTAAGACCCACTTTTTCTCCATGGACTATGACTTTAAGCCTCTTTATACCCTTCAACTATCATTTTTCCTCCGTGGGATAGAACTTACCCTACATGGGGTCCACCCTAGTTAGAAATTTTATTGCCATTATAGTTCCCATGTTACAAGTTATTAGGTCTCAAGATATTTTCTATTTTTCCTACATGTGAAAAGAACAACCTTGATGACCTTTTTTTCTCTACCGACTACCTTTTATATAGGGATCCCGGTATATGGATTTGTATTTATGCTCCTGTTAGTCTCCTTAAAATTGACAAGATCACTGAGTTAGCTTGTTCACTTAAAACTTGTTAAAAGACATGAAGTAACATCCACATTGATATAAGTTTAACCATTTTCTGGACCATGTGCATTACTTACGGAAAATGAATACTCTAGTTCATTGTGGCTAGAAGAGTACTTTGAGTCATAGGTTTATCTCTTTTTTGGATCTAAGGGACTAAACTTACGAAAATGAACCTCTTTGAGATTACTTTTTCTTTTTCATGCTTTGGTTAAAAACATGAAAAATATTCCAAGTTCTTTTATGTTGTTGGTGTGCTTGTTAAAACTTAACAAAATGGTGTCGAGTTTATTTTTTGTTTCCCCATACTTGCAAATCAATGGAACAACAAGAGTGACAATTATTTCCTTCACACTCGTTAAAACAAAGCTTCGTGATTGCTCTTGAAGGAGCATCGATATAGTGATAGTTTAACCTTTTTTAGACTTCGCCAAATAACTACAAAAAGGAATGCCTTAGTTCTCATGAACTAAGAGAGTTATCCAATGTAATTTTGTACACTTTTTCATATTTTGGAGACTAAATAGATGAAAAATCCCCCCCCAGAGTCTTCTTTGGCGTTTTTAGACTCTCAAAACAGAAAAACATTAATGAGAATTCACTAACTCGGGCTCACAAAATCCACGAATTAGTGTATTATCAAGCAGTCTTCTCTGTCTTCTTTGAGCTTGTTAAAAAGCGAAGGTCTCGAGTTTTCTTTCTTGGACTTGTTAAACCTCTACAAGAAAAAAATTCTTAAAAAGAGAAAGAGAAGAGAATGATCTCCGAAATTAGTGAGTTATCTCATAGATAGAAAGTCCACATAATCTTTGAACAAACAAATATTTTTCGTCGTTTATGTTTGGGTTCTAGCTTTGGTGTTAGGATTAAACCTCATTATTGAAATCTTAGTCCTCCAGTTGGCTACTCTTCCAATCACATAGAGAATTTGTCAATGTCTCCTACATTGTAGTTCATTGGTCCCGTTTGAGTTTGGAGCTACCTCAAACACTCTCTTGTTGTGCTCACTGCTCAAGGACATTTACCTTGTGTCAGCCATTCTGCAATTTTCCTAGACTTCCCTTGTTGACCATCCTTGATATCAATATATCCAATCCTATTTTATTTCAATCCAATATTCCAATTTACTCGTGTGCAATTAAGAAGGATCCCTTAATGCCTTCCTTCTCATGGGTCCCTTCCCATCAACGTCAACTCATTTCTCTAGGAAGAAGAATTAGAGTTCCATATAGTGCCTTGGGTTCCAATTTCATGACTAGTGGTCTCCCTCATGTTTGTTATCTGTTCACCTCATTGATCGGTAATCAAATGGCGTCCTCCATGTTCAACTTCAAGTCGCTTATTCACATGCTTAGGACTCATACTTTTGATTTTCTTTGGATGAATACCATGGGTTTATAGTTGATCAATCTTAACTTGCGCAAGACCATGCCATCATTTGCGACATAACTCGACATTTTTAAAAATCTATCTTTGTACTTATGTGGCTACGATCCACTTTGTAAAACTATTCATGTGCATCTAATCCTTCTCAGACAATGTATATGTATAAAGAAGATGTATATTGTATTAGAGATCATGTTCCACTTTATTGAACATGGCATATTATCGGAGATGATTTTGTAAAATGACCTCCTACTTATATGTTTTAGGTACTCTCTTGTAGCTTTATCTTGAGTAATCCACACTCCTATTTTCTAGTTTAGTGTATTTCAACCATCATTTTCCCTTTAACATCATCATTAGGGGACATATGTTATCCCTTGAATCGACACTTCTCCATCCGAGTAATGATATTGAGCTTTCTGTCACACAAAAGGATAAATGGATTCAAGAGACAATTTTATATAGATGATCATGATCTAAATAACTTACTGTTCACTCGAGATTTTGTCTCTTTTTGTCCTTTGCTTAAGGAATACATGCATGTAGAAAGTCTACAACTTACGTCCTACACACTAGTTCACAGTTTCCAACTAGCATTTCCCCCCTAAAAGTTCTACACATGAGTTGCCTAAAGGAAACTAGCGTGTCACATGTTGGTTGCATGTGTCTTACTAGCGTGTCCCTCCAAAATTAGTTAAAACAAAAAATAGATTAATTAAAAAGGTGGTTGAGGTCGATTCTGTAACCTCCCCACCTTCCCCAATTGCTTCAACCTCCAAATTACCGTGTTCATCTTTGTGATAAATGAACGAGAGAGGCTATGAAAAAAGTTAGAGAACACTTACCATAACGTTATGTTAGAATATTTTCGCTAGAATGAGGAGCAATGAGACCTAGTTCATGGTTTCAAGTAATCAATATAAGACTGAGGTATAATTGTACTTGTTGCAAGTTACTTGATTAATAAGGAGATATTCCTTTCCCGCTAATTATGTGCACTTCTGATCTTTAATGAATTATGTTCATGAATTTTGATGCATATGTAGAGTTAAAATCTCTTTCTTGTATATGTTTCAAATTTGTGATTATCAAAAACATTTGAAGAGGGTACCTTTTCTTGCAGGTACTGGAGCAGAATATTGGAGATTGATTTGGAGAAGCACAAACTAAAATCAACCTTCATAAATAAACTGCACCATCCCTATCCTTTAGACTTTTTCCTTCCTAAAATTTATGCGATGTTTCAGTCTTATTTACAATTGTTTAAGTCTAAGTTTACCCTAGCATGAGTATGTTAGTGACCTTACAACTGAGTCGAGTCATAGGAATGATTTTTAACAACAGCCACACGAGCCCAAGTTATACCCCATGTGGCCTTGGGAAAGCAGATTATATTAACGTTAGAAAACAAATTTTCAACAATTCCTACTTATAATAAAGAAATCAAGATTAAACATTCAACGTCCAGGTTAAATCCTATTTATAAACCGCTGGTTTTTAAACTTCAACTATTGGAATATATAAACCGATCAAGATTAAACATTTAACGTTTAGGATAAATCATATTTTTAAACCTGTACTTGAGAGGTTAAATCTTAACGTTTAGGTCAACTAAGGCAGGCAGTATATATCCAACTAGGTTGTCTCTGAACAAAAAATCTTAGACTCTGGTTCGTGGACATTCTCGGAAAAGGCAGAAGTCAGATAGGTTATTGGGAAGCAGCTTTCAATAATGGAAAATCGCACAGTTAGAGGGCGCAGAACTTCCAGAGACGTTGATGTTGATCAGCGTGAGGAAGAGGTTGATCAGCCAGAGCGAGGAGGAATCTCTGAAGATCAAGAAGCCAATCAGGGCCTTATAACAAGGGCGTTGAGTTTCTCTACCTCTGCCCTATCTTCTCTCAGTATACCATTGAGCCATCACCTGAATTCTAGACCATATTTGAAGGGACATGAGTATTTATTCAACATTAATAACAGTTTCTTGTATTGGGTTTATGGAAGTTTTCTTGGCAAAGATTGTGAGCGGCAATTCTTCTATGCTTTTGAGGTACGTGATACAAGTTATGTCCCTCTCCCTCAACATCCGCTGAGCACTTTGCTACACTCTGCAACGGCTGTCTTTCAAAAAAGACTGTATGTCATCGGTGGAGAACGCAATGGATACGTTTGTAAAGATGTGTTCGTGTTTGATCCAGTTTTGTATAGTTGGATAGTATTGACTGAAAAAGATGAAAAGTAATGTAAATGGAGCCATTGGCAAACAGATTATAGAGTGCAAAGTTAACGATATACTTATTTTGTGAGCAATTTTGATTATCGTGAACGCTGCACTCAATAATGTGTTTTCCTGGGCTGCTTGATCTGGAACTTTTGCAGTGCAGATCCACGCCTCTCTAGCTGCAAAGGCTACCGGAATGACTGACCAGGAATTGCCAACACTTGTTTGGCTAAGGCTGCTAATTCGGATCAGTCATATTGACAACCTTTGCTAGATAACCAAAATCTCTCAGAATGTTTAAATTATGATTGAGAAGAAAAATATAGTAAAAAGGGCAAATGGCAAACAGTTTTTTCTTTTTCAGAATCAAAGAAATCTGCACCTAAGATGAGAAGGTCACCATTAATCAGTGATCATTAGCATCTTGAAATTCAATAATCAGCAATGAGAGAGGGGCAGTAATCATTGCTGTAGTTGGCTGATTAATTTTCTTGAAATTCAATACTCAGCAATAAAAGTGAGGTAGCAATCATTGTTATGTAGGTAGCTATGTAGCTGGCTGATTAATTTTCATCTTAAATGTTGGACCAATCACCTCATAAGACAGTAACAGCTCCGCATCCTCAACTCTTCCCATATATTTGAACCAATAACATAACAAAAACTAAACCCCACACAACCCAAATACTACAAACAAATTATTAAAGTTAATGATATACATAACCACAGCTTTCTTCGTCGGCCATTATCTCCATTGGCAAACAGATTATCAATGGGAAGGCTTGTAGTGCATCGGAGAAGGTACTGCTGCTTTCTTTGGAGTAGTACAGAAGGTGTATATGTACTACACACAATTAATAGTTTTTATTTTCTTTTTGTATTTAAATAAAGATTGACCTATTTACTCGACCATTTGCACCGATTGGATCACATGAGACACCGATTGGATCACATAAAGCATCAATAGTCGGTTAAGTAGTTTATCCTTTAAATAAATGGATCACATAAAGCATCAATGACTGACTATGTCTGCATATGATGGTTGACTAGTCAAACTGCATATGTTTTCTTATCTTTTTGGTATCGAGGGAATTCACAGACCGCAACTACAAAGTCAAAGTCATCGTCATGGTGCTGCCGACATAGCACCTTTTATCACTATTGACGTACAATTCATATTATTGAATAAGCTAAAAAAGAAAAGGGCGACATTGACACTTCCAATTCATATTATCAAAGAAGGAAAAAAAAAGGGATTGACACGTTACCTAAGAAGTTGTTTAAAGGTTTGATTATTTCTAGTTGATGGCAAGTTTGGTTGGAAATATTAATTAGGTGCATAAATGTTTGATTATTTCTAGTTGATGGCAAGTTTGGTTGGAAATATTAATTAATTGCAGAGTCTATAATAGTTCAGTTTTTTTTGGACTTTATGAGGGTGGGTCTTAATTTCAATTGGAAGGCTAAGTAACAGGACACGTCCATATGCCCCCCTGTCCCGTGTCCCCGTATCCGACACGAAAACGTGAAGGACACATGTCGGACAAGTGTTTTTTACGTGTCCTGGGACAGGACACTGCAATCTCCGTGTCGGACACTGCCAAAAAACGTGTCCCGATTTCTGCAAGACGTGTCCCGAAAACAAGACACGGTTTTCACATCTTTTTCAGCCGACTTGTCTATAAAATGATTTTTTCACTTGACTTTTATCATTTGTTTTGTCTTGTTTGGGGTTTAGAGTGGTTTGTGCAAGAGGAGAAAGAAGGTTTCCATTGTCCAAGCCATTGCAAGTAGATTCAAAGTGGATTTCAGTTGGACGCTTGGAGGGTATAGGTGATACGGTCCATGGTTCCTTGCTCTGACTTCTTCCCACCGCCCAGGAGTTTAAGGACTACTTCCTCTCCAACAGTAAGTCTCGTTTGTGCCTCATTACATTGTTGCAAACTTGCAAATGTTTATTTCACTGTGATTTGATCTTCATCTCAAGATGTATGCTAAATTGCTAATGCAATAGATCCACACTGCACAGAAAATAAATATTATGATATGGTTGGAACTGTATAACCCATACTCAGTCACCTTACATTCCTAACGTTGCTGCCCTAAGTCACTATATTATCTTACAATTTTAACCAAACCCTTCTCTAACATTCAGACCTGCCCCATCCTATCTTATCGTTGTTCTATTCTCTTTAAAACTTTAACACAGTTATACATTGGAATGGTTTAAACTTTAAGGAAATGCTTGGTGTAATGGAACAAAAAATGGTCATTAAATGGTCAGAAAATGGAACAGAGAATGGTCAGAAAATGGTCATTAAATGAAATCTGGTAACATCTAGAATATAGCATATCCCAAAAATGAGGTACTCACATTTGCTTTTTTTATTTTCTAATACAGTAAATAAATAGCAAAGGCCGATTTCAACCTGAAAGCTCCTCTGATAGCTTAACTGGACTGTTAACATCTGTAACATCAAAATATCCACCAGAGTTGGAGCATTTGAGCATACTAGCATAGCAAAGACCTCTTCAACAAGCAACTTGCAAGGCAAGAATGTCTCAACCAGCAAGGGCACATGGTAAAGGGAAAAGGAAAAGGAAGAATACACACGGTGAGCCCTCCCCTTCTCCTCCAAATCCAAGCTTGAGCATATCTAATGTTGCTAGTGCTCCATCTGTTGGTAGTGGAGCTGTTGGTGGCCATGATAACCCCGTTTTATTGAGGCAACAAGCTCAAGAGAAGAAATACCCTTTGTGGAAGTATGTAACAAGAAAATCCGGGCCCGAGACAAAGCTAGGTGGGGGAGGGAATGTGATTTGGACATGCAACTTTTGCAAGAATGAGTTCAAAAGCACATATTACCGGGTGAAGGGCCATTTGTTGGCCCAACCTTGTAGGCTTAGTGCATGTAAAGGAGTGAATTCTACCAAACGAAGGAAATTGGAAAGAGAGGATAAAGTTGGGTTGGGGAGGGTGGAAGCAGCAAGTAAGAAACAAAAAAATGATGATCCTCTTCCATTCTTGAGGAAACCATCTACCACTATGCCTAGCAAGGCTAGCAAATATGGGAGTAGGGTTGCTACTGAAGCAACAAAGAAGAGGGGATATCTAACTGGTCCAATGGACAAGATTTTCAACCAAGAGGCACGTGAAGAGATGGACCTTACCATTGCATTTTATTTCTATCTCAGTTTCATTTCATTCAATGTTGCACGATCACCATTGTTTATTGAGATGTGTGGAGGACTAGTTGAAAAAGCTCCAAGTGGTTATATGCCCCCTAGTTCAGAGAAGCTTAGAACCACATTGTTGGTTAAGGCAAAGAAGGAGGTGAATAAAATTTTAGAGCCAATTAAATGTACATGGCCCTCATCCGGTGTTAGTATTGTTTCTGATGGATGGACTGATACAGCACGCCATCCACTCATCAATTTCATGGTGTCTTCCCTAAATGGACCGGTTTTCTTGAAAGCAGTGGATGCTCTTGGGAAATACAAGGATGAAGAATATATGGGTGACTTGTTCATCAAAATCATTGAAGATGTAGGTGTTGATACTGTTGTACAAATCATCATAGACAATGCCCCTATTTGCAAGGCTGCTGGCATGATTGTGGAAGCCAAATATCCACAGGTATTTTACTATTTTAGTATTTAGTATTTTCATTTTCAATTTTGTTATATAATTTTAATTTTTAATTTTTTATCATTTTAGGGCCTTAGGCTTTAGCACAAGATTTGAGTTGTAGGGTCATTTTAATTTATATTTGCTTGTATTGCTCTTACAGGTATTTTGGACACCTTGCATTGTTCATTCTTTGAATTTAGCACTCAAATCCATTGCTTCAGATGTGACATGGATTGGCAATATCATTGAAAATGCACGCCACATCCGTAATTTTATGCAAAACCACACCAATGCCCTCACAATCTACAAAGAGTACACGCATCTATCATTGTTGAAGATTGCAGATACTCGGTTTGCCTCCTCATTCATCATGCTTAAGAGGTTGAGGGAGGTCAAAACCACTCTTGGTAGCATGGTTATTTCAGAGTATTGGTCTTTTTGGAGAAAGACGGATCAAAATGCTTCCAAAAAGGTAAAGGACATAATCTTGGATGATGGTTGGTGGGAGAAGGTAGATCTTGCCATTAAGATCATGGAACCAATCATTTCTTTATTGCGGTTCGCAGACACGGACAAGCCCACCCTAGGAGATGTTTATGAGGGGTGGGATTCTATGATTGAGACCATGAAGACCATTGTTCTAGCAAATGACTATGAGGGCTTGGAGGATGGGACTTCAGCAGAGAGCTTATGGTCCACCATAAAGGATATTCTTATTTCCAGGTGGGATAAGAATTGCACACCTTTGCATTGCTTAGCCCACTCATTGAATCCCAAGTTCTACAGTCATGAGTGGCTCAATGGTGGGTTCGAGTCCTCACACAGAGTTCCTCCTCACATGGATGGAGAGATTTCACTTGGGAGGAAGTTAGCATTCAGACGGCTTTATCCGGATAGAGCCTCACTTGATGAGGTGGAGGAGGGGTTTGTTGAGTTTTCCATTGCCTGTGGGAGATTTGGAGGATATGATGTGATTGGAGATAGGGGGACTAAGAAACCCTATGCTTGGTGGGCAACTCATGGGGCAACTTTACCTATTCTACACGTCTTAGCCTTGAGGGTCCTCTCTCAAGTTACTTCTTCCTCTAGTTGTGAGAGGAATTGGAGCACGTATGGGAACTTGTACAATGTGAAGAAGAGCAGGCTTGAGCAGTCTAGGGCAGAGATGATGGTATATGTGCACAACAACCTTCGTCTTATCTACAGGCAGAGGGAGGAATGGACGAAGGGAAGGACAAAGATGTGGGATGTCTTTCCTGATGATATGGGCTTGGATAACACTGTTGAGTTGGCATTAGCCAACATGGATCTTAATGATCCAGTGCTAGAGCCAGTCACTTTTGATGATGGTGATCCTCTAGAGGGGTCGTCCTCCACACCAGCAGTTGCAGATCGTGGGAAGGGCATAGCCACAGATGATGAGGAGGAGGGCGATGAAGAAGGCACCGATAGCAGTGATGAGTTGCAGTTAGTTGATTCAGGCATGGAGGAGTCGGAATATTAGTCCATGACTCCATCTACTAATTTTTTGTATTTGGCATTTTCCATGTGATACTCTGATGCCACTTTTTTGTATTTGCCATTGGCATTTCGACATCTATGTAAAACATTTTGATTTTTATGACTTAATGGTTAATGACTAAATGAGACATTGAGAAATTTTATGAATCTTCAATCTTGAATGTTGAATCTATGAATCTATGACTCTTTGACATTGATTTATGAATGACAAATGTGTAATGTTAATGACAAATGTGATTACTGATTGTATATGTGTAAATGTTCCAGATTTAAAAAAAAATGAATCTATATGACTATATTTTTAATATATATATATTTTTAATTAAAATATATATATATATATATATAAAACGTGTCCTCCGTGTCCTGATTCCGGGGGTCGCCGTGTCCATGTCGGACACTCGTATTTTCGTGTCCTCCGTGTCTCGTGTCCTCGTGTCATGTGACTTAGTTGGAAGGGAATTTTTTCTCTCAGCCCTTTACACACTAAGAGTTAATATAAATAATTGTACTTCAATTAACAAGTATAAATTAATTAAACTTTTTTATCAAAAAAAATTGCAAAAAACAAATATTATTCTTTCAAATTTTTACAAATTTAAACAATTAAACACCCTTTAATATGTACATGAAAAAAATGATATATTTTCAATGAAACTTATTTTGAACACATTAAGTTGTCATATGTGTATCATTAATTTTATATTTTAGTAACATAATAACTATTCTACCCGGATGCGGGTGATAACATCGACGATACCCATCCCATTTTTTCGGCCAACAGTTAAGGCACGTGTAACGCTGGAGACATCCCAGTACATTAGTGCTCTTCGTCAACAAAGTCAGGATTCTCTGTGCATGGGAGAAATTTCCTCGGTCACTTCGACTCATGTGAACCGGGCTGGCGAAGGTACGTCCTCCTAGGTACATTCATGGCTCGGCTGCGAGGATTAATCTTGGTAGGTACGTGGAATGACAAGCATTTAATTCGGCACCATGTCGAGTCTTATGTTATGGCTAATCGCATTGTTGGGTTTGCAGTCCGATGGGAGGTTTGCAGAGTCTTTGTTGCAGTGCGTTCCAGGGGCCGTGCTGGTAAGAATGCTCCTATGCGTATTGGTTTTAGGCTCAGGTTAGCAGCAATGTCTCGTCAGAGGGGAACTCCAAGACGTGCTAGTTCAGGAAGGGCCAAACCCCAGAGGGGTTGCAGTGCACCGGTACCAGCGGATTATGAACTGCATATTTCTCCGCAAGTCCGTGTATTGGTGGAAGCCTGGGAGAATAAGGTTCTCAATCGCAAGCTCTCGACGAGTGAGGAAGGTGGTCTAATTAATCACTACTGGATGCTGAAGAATATGCTTTGCAATTTGGCAGAGGACATGCTCAGTAATTGGTCTGAAGCTCGGATTGTAGTTCACTCCATGAAAGCAAAATTTGTTGAGATGGATGCTCAACTCACGGCCATGGACAACTTCTTTTCATGGAAAGGAATGGCAAGCATTTCAAGTTTGAACGTTCTCAAAACGGGGGGGTGTGCTCAGGGTGGCGTAGCTAGTGGCAGCGAATATGGAGGTTGGGCTCTCACCGGTCTAGGTGGCAGCGGTAGCGCAACGGGATGCTTTACTAAAACGCCACGTGTCAAACCTTTTCCAGTTCCATTAACCGTAGAACCTCTCCTCAAGCGCTTGAAGGACTCGCCGGCCCAACAGCCTGAGCAGCAACCGCCTTCTCTGTCTCCGGCACCAAATGCCGCCACCAATTCTCCCACTTTGTCACAGGAAGAACGATGGGCTTGCCCCATCACTAAAGACATTCCCTCGGTTTAATGTTCGTTTTGAACAGGTTTTTTTGGTCCCATCTCTTGAAGGTTTTTTGGTTATAGTCTAAGCATTTCTTGTTAATACTGTATGTCTTTTTTCAGTTTGGCTTCACTCTTATATAGGAGCCTGATATGTCTTTTATGGGTCTCCGTAACTTAGTCTCTAAGTTTCTCAGTCGTGAACATATTTATCGTGAATTTGGTTAGAAGGCTAGTATTTTTTGAGAGGCTCTAGAGGAGGTTCTGCCTCTTTCAACCTCAGGCAGCCAAGATATTTGTATGTAATTTTTTTGCCTCTGTAATATAATATATTTGTGCAGCTTACAAAAAAAAAACATAACAGCTATTCTATTGTATTTTTTTAAGTTGGAGCACACTTCATTATACAACAAAAACTACTTAGACTATGCCATAACCATATTGGGGCATCCACGTGCAATCCAAGCTTGAGAGATGTGAGAATGATAAGGATTGGGCACCTAAGAAAAAATAATACAAAACTCCTACATAAAACATTAAAAAAAATTCCTACATACCAAGCAAGTTATTAAAGCTAGCATAACCGGGCTTGGGGCATCAAATATTTATGTTCAATGCTTGTTGTGAAATCCTACATGTATGTGATGGAGGGGCCTAAGTCAATTGAATCATTGCAACTTACTGCATGTTTGAGTCTCAACACTTTGCCTTTAAAATTGAACCAAAATACCAAAAGAAGTTTATTAATGGATAGATTTGAGAAATTTCTAGGTGTGATTAATTAAGGGCTTGTGGCTCTAAAATTTGTTGTGTTTTGTACCAGTCCACGATTCAATGAATCGACAGTCACAGGTAGGAATTTAAGTTATTTAATGAAAACAATTAATGTGTATAAACTCTATGTCGAAATCATTTTCCATGTTGATGCAGGCCACTACCCTCTTTATTGTCTTACCAAAAGGCATGATAATGAGGAAGAAGACCTAAACTTATGGACTTCACCTTCAAAGAATGTCTTGCAATCACATTGGTAAGGAGTGATAAGAATATCACAAGAATCCACCGTGTCAAATCTCAGTTGATAGTGTTAATCAAAGACTTATATGGTAAATTTAATATAAGACTTACTTATAATTGTCTCTTACTCTTTGCGACTTGACACATTTAATATTTTATGGTTGCCTTTGCGCCTTGACCCAATTCATATCATAAGGTGAGGATGTGCATGCATAATAATCTTTAGTTATGACCATGAGAGGAAGATTTAAAGAGAAGAGGATCTAAAGACAAGTAATTTTTATATGTATTTTGGTAGGCGCCGAGGACAAATGTTGTGTGAAACCACAAATGTTTGGAAGGATGGAGGGAGATTACATCATGATCATGTGCCACCCATCAAATTGAAGGCTATTCTTGAGCTAACAACTGTTTTTTTAAATTTTATTAATAACCACTGTTTCTCCATATTGTGTGCCCAATGAAACCTCTCTATAGCAATGCATAAATCGACTTCTGCACAGTTTGTGATCCTAGCTACATGCCATTATTTGTTTTTGCATGACATCGAGTGTTATTTATGGTTGTCGTGCGTCCATGATATTCATGCAAGAAATGAAGTCTTGTAGAGGAGGACTTATCAAACCATCATTTTAAATATTAATTAATTGTAGAGTCTATAATAGTTCAGTTTTTTTGTACTTTATGAGGGTGGGTCTTAATTTGAATTGGAAGGACATTTTTTCTCTCAGCCTTTACACACTAAGGGTTAATATAAATAATTGTACTTCAATTAACAAGTATAAATTAATTAAACTTTTTTATCAAAAAAATTGCAAAAAACAAATATTATTCTTTCAAATTTTTACAAATTTAAACAATTAAACACATTTTAATATGTACATGAAAAAAACGATATATTTTAAATGAAACTTATTTTGAACACATTAAGTTGTCATATGTGTATCATTAATTTTATATTTTAGTAACATAACAACTATTCTGCCCGGATGCGAATGATAACACCGACGATACCCGTCTCGTTTTTCGGCCACTGATTAAGGCACGTGTAACGCTGGAGACATCCCAGTACGCCAGCGCTCTTCGTCAACAAACTCATGATTCTCTGTGCATGGGAGAAATTTCCCCGGTCACTTTGACTCATGCGAACCGGGATGGCGAAGGTACGTCCTCCTAGGTACATTCATGGCTTGGCTGCGAGGATTAATGTTGAAAGGTACATGGAATGACAAGCGTTTAATTCAGCACCATGTCGAGTCTTATGTTATGGCTGGTCGCATTGTTGGGTTTGCAGTCCGGTGGGAGGTTTGTAGCATCTTTGTTGTAGTGCATTCCAGGGTCCGTGCTGGTAAGAACGCTCCTCTGCGTATTGGTTTCAGGCTCAGGTTAGCAGTAATGTCTCGCCAGAGGGGAACTCCAAGAAATGCTAGTTCAGGAAGGGCCAAACCCCAGAGGGGTTGCAGTGCACCAGTTCCGGCGGATTATGAACCACATATTTCTCTGCAAGTCCGTGTATTGGTGTAAACCTGGGAGAACAAGGTTCTCAACCGCAAGCTATCGATGGGTGAGGAAGGTGGTCGAATTAATCACTATTGGATGTTGAAGAATATGCTCTGCAATCTGGCAGAGGACATGCTTAGTAATTGGGCTAAAGCTCAGATTGTAGTTCACTCCATGAAAGCAAAAATTGTTGAGATGGATGCTCAACTCACGGCCATGGACAACTCCTTTTCATGGAAAGGAACGGCAAGCATTTCGAGTCTGAACGTTCTCAAAATGGGGGGGTGTGCTCAGGGTGGCGTAGCTAGTGGCAGCGAATATGGAGGTCGGGCTCTCACCATTCTAGGTGGTAGCGGTAGCGCAACGGGATGCTCTACTAAAACGCCACGTGTCAAACCTTTTTCGGTTCCATCAACCGTGGAACCTCTCCTCAAGCGCCTGAAGGACTCGCCGGCCCAGCAGCCTGAGCAGCCCCCGCCTTCTTTGTCTCCGGCACCGAATGCTGCCACCAATTCGCCCTCTTTGTCGCAGGAAGAATGATGGGCTTGCCCCATCACTAAAGACATTCCCTCGGTTTAATGTTCGTTTTGAACAGGTTTTTTTGGTCCCGTCTCTAAAAGGTTTTTTGGTTATAGTCTAAGCATTTCTTTTTAATACTGTATGTCTTTTTTCGGTTTGAATTCACTCTTATATAGGAGCCTGATATGTCTTTTATGGGTCTCTGTAACTCAGTCTCTAAGTTTCTCAGTCGTGAACATCTTTATCGTGAATTTGGTTAGAAGGCTGGTTTTTTTTTAGAGGCTCTAGAGGAGGTTCTGCCTCTTTCAACCTCAGGCAGCCAAGATATTTGTATGTAATTTTTTTGCCTCTGTAATATAATATAGTTGTGTAGCTTACAAAAAAAAACATAACAACTATTCTATTGTATTTTTTTAAGTTGGAGCACACTTCATTATACAAGAAAAACTACTTAGACTATGCCATAACCATATTGGGGCATCCACGTGCAATCCAAGCTTGAGAGATGTAAGAATGATAAGGATTGGGCACCTAAGAAAAAATAATACAAAACTCATAAAACATTAAAAAAAATTTCCTACATACCAAGCAAGTTAGCAAAGCTAGCATAACCGGGCTTGGGGCATCAAATATTTTTGTTCAATGCTTGTCGTGAAATCATACATGTATGTGATGGAGGGGCCTAAGTCAATTGAATCATTGCAACTTACTGCTTGTTTGAGTCTCGACACTTTGCCTTTAAAATTGAACCAAAATACCAAAAGAAGTTTATTAATGGCTAGATTTGAGAAATTTCTAGGTGTGATTAATTAAGGGCTTGTGGCTCTAAAATTTGTTGTGTTTTGTACCAGTCCACGATTCAGTGAATCGACAGTCACGGGTAGGAATTTAAGTTATTTAATGAAAATAATTAATGTGTATAACCTCTATGTCGAAATCATTTTCCATGCTGATGTAGGCCACTACCCTCTTTATTGTCTTACCAAAAGGCATGATAATGAGGAAGAAGACCTAGACTTATGGACTTCACCTTCAAAGAATGTCTTGCAGTCACATTGGTAAGGAGTGATCAGAATATCACAAGAATCCACCGTGTCAAATCTCAGTTGATAGTGTTAATCAAAGACTTATATGGTAAATTTAATATAAGACTTACTTATAGTTGTCTCTTACTCTTTGTGACTTGACACATTTAATCTTTTATGGTTGTCTTTGCGCCTTGACCCAATTCGTATCATAAGGTGAGGATGTGCATGCATAATAATCTTTAGTTATGACCATGAGAGGAAGATTTAAAGAGAAGAGGATCTAAAGACAAGTAATTTTTATATGTATTTTGGTAGGCGCTGAGGACAAGTGTTTTGTGAAACCACATATGTTTAGAAGGATGGAGGGAGATTACATCGTGATCATGTGCCACCCATCAAATTGAAGGCTATTCTTGAGCTAACAATTGTTTTTTTAAATTTTATTAATAACCACTGTTTCTCCATATTGTGTGCCTAATGAAACCTCTCTATAACAATGCATAAATCGACTTATGCACAGTTTGTGATCCTAGCTACATGCCATTATTTGTTTTTGCATGACATCAAGTGTTATTTATGGTTGTCGTGCATCCATGATATTCATGCAAGAAATGAAGTCTTGTAGAGGAGGACTTATCAAACCATCATTTTAAATTTCATTTCGACAAAAAAAGAGTGGACATTGGTAGCGAGGTTCACATAGGTAGTAGACACACATTTTTGAGCTCCTTTCGGGCCTAGTAGTAGACTAGTAGTTGTTCTTTTTTTTTGTAGTTGTAGTTGTTGACAAAATTTCACACTTTAGATTACATCCCCAAGTGACTTGGGAGTCAGAGTCACATCTCGATGGCTAGTGCCTTGTAGTCATCAATGATAGCAGGCCATCTTGCACAAGCATGACATGAGTGAGTAAGTTATTATAATTTATCATATTTCCAATGTTTTGAATGATGAGTTGAACTTTATAGCATAGGAATTTCAACATATTGAGAAATTTATATGGATGGGTAATTTCAAATGTTGCCCTTCTTTTGAAATGTTGATATAAATTATGCCCTTCTTAATTGGAAGGGTAAAATTCAGTTTTTTTTTTTTTGAAGGGCAATTCTAACTTTACACTTCTGGGAAGGGCTAGGAAGGGTTCAATTTTGAACATTGTTTCTGACCTAATGAAGAGTTCACCTCTCTCTATATATAAAGTAGTCGAATTAAATTTATGCACTTAAGTTTTTAGGTAGAAAGTTATTACAATATTTAATGTAAGTCAGATGTAAAAGAAGAAGATTGTAAATCAATGTGATAGAGAAGAGAAGAGTGTGTGTGCACAAAGAGAAGAAGTAAGAAGAACAACTTTCAGAAGAGTTGAGAGCTCAAGCTCATGTGTTTATGTGTTTGGAAAGTGTTGAGAGCCAAAGCTCCTTGTAAATTTCATATACATAATTCCATAGTTTATAGTTGAATGCATGTATTATTTATGTTGCACATCTTCTCCAAAATTACTTGAGTAAATGTTGTTACACTCGGTGAATTTTTTTTTTCATATTATAAGTCTTTAGACTAAAAAATCTATTTTTATAAAGTTCCACTAAAAGTGGTCCATAGAAGTGGGATTTGGTAGCAACTAAAAGTGTGTAGCAAGTAAATCCTATGGCTGTAAAAGCCGATAGATTTCAAGTGGGTGTCTGTGGAGGTAAAAAGTGTGTCGGGTCAAAATTTTGTTCAAAGTGTCTTGACCAAAAGTGAAGTTTGTCGCACACAACTCTAGACTTTCCCGTAGCATTGAAAATCTATCGCACTACATCTAGGTCACAATAAATATCCGTCACAGTAAAATCATGTCCCAAAAATTTTGGTTGCAAGTATTTTGGTCGAAATAAAAGGTGGTGTTTCCCAAAGGCATTGTATGGAATCCCCAAAAGTTAAAAAAAAAAATCCTCCTCTTCATTTATCCAAGATCTGGTATCACAAGGAGGTTTAGGTAAGAAATCTTGTTTTAAAAAGAAAATAAAAAATAAAAAATGGCTTCCACTTATGGTACACATGCCAGTTTAAAAATCCAATTTTTCTAGAAAATAATTAAGAGTATTGGTCTCCAACAATGAAAGCTTTGTTCAAAGGTCAATATGTATGGGAGATAGTCCAAAATGGTTATACAGAACCAGCAGATCAGGCAACATATAATAATCTCACATTAGCTGAGAAGGATGCCCTGAGGGAACTTAGGAAGAAAGATGGAAAGGCTTTGTTCTACATACACCATGACATGCATGAAAGCATACTCCTAAGAGTAGCAGAATAAAATACTGCTAAGCAGGCATGGGATACATTGGAAATATCCTATCAAAGCATGGACAATCTAAAGACTTCTAGACTGCAGATTCTTAGAATAGAGTTTGAATCTCTATCAATGAAAGACACAGAGTCATTAGACTCATTTTATACTCGAGTTATTGGATTGATAAATCAACTGAAATCGCATGGAGAAAGCATAGAAGACAAAAAGGGTTGTTGAAAAAGTTCTTAAAAGTATTTTCTAGAGATTTGAATCCTTGGTCGTGACCTTAGAAGAAAACAAAGACCTTTCGCAGTCTACCATTAATGAGTTACAAGCCTCACTCATCAATCATGAACACATAATCAGTAGATCAAATACATCATTAGAAGGTGCATTTGCAGCACAGTCATCCATAGGGAGTGGAAGAGGAAGACAAAGATATAATTCCAGATGCAGAGGAGGATGCGGAAGTAGTCCCACGAATGTCGCTGGTATAGGACAGAATCAGAATCCCAACCATCCAAGTGGTCACAGGTTTGATAAGTAAAAAATACAACGTAATTACTATAAGAAAATTTCCATTATGCATATTAATGCAGGAAGAAGAAGTATGACCAAGGTAAGCAAGGTAAAAACAAGTCGAGCAACACCAGCACTTTGTCGAGCACAATGTTTTTAGTATGTGCATCCTCACTTGAATGCATGTTTTCAAATAAATTGCATGTGACATATGGTATTTAGATTGAGGTTGTAGCAATCATATGACTGGTAATTTAAAATTGTTTTCCAGTCTAGATAAATCCGTTCAAACTGATGTTACACTTGGAAATAATGTCCAAGTCACTATTTTGGAAAAAGGAACTATTGGTATTCTAACCAAATAGGGGGAGCGAAAGATTATGCCTGATGTTTATCATGTCGAAGGTATGAAACATAATTTGTTGAGCATTGGACAACTGATACAAAATGGTTACAAAGTCTACAATGTACATGGAAGACAATCACTGTGTGATTAACGACATATGTCCAAGCAACCATATAATAAGAAAAGTACCAATGACAAGCAATCGCTTGTTTCCTTTGAGGATAATTCTAGAAATGAAAGGAAAGGTAAATTCAAGAGTTACATTCAAGGTGGAAAGCAAAGAATTAGAAAAGCACCGTGACAAGGAAGAAAAAGACATCACTGAAATTCAAGTAGTGTTTCAATCAGAGGTTCAGGATGAGTCATGGCTATGGAATTTCATATTTGGACATCTGAATTTTGGTGGGATGAAGCTACTGCAAATGAAGAATATGGTGAAAGGATTTACATTGATTGACAAACCATAAAGAGTTTGTGAAGGCTGCATCTTTGGAAAGCAACATAGAGAGACTTTTCCAATCGAAAGTCCTACATAGCACACACACAACTCGAGATTGTGTACTCAGATATTTGTGGCCCAATGAAATTATCATCAATGGGAGGCTGCAATTATTTTCTTAATTTTATTAATGAATTCATAAGAAAAACATGGGTATATTTTCTAAAAAATAAATCTTATGCATTTGGATGTTTTCAGTAATTCAAGGCACTCGTGGAGAATCAAAGTGGATACAACATCAAAGCATTAAGGATGAAAAAAGGTGGTGAATATGTCTCGAATTAATTCTTAAATTTCTGCAAGATCCATGGCATACACAAGCAATTCACTTCATGGTATACACCTCAGCAGAATAGTGTCGCAGAGAGAAAGAACAGAACCACGCTGGAGATGGTGTGAAGCATGATGGAAGCCAAGCATTTGCCAAAGGAATATTGGGATGAAGCAGTCACAATTGTTGTATGTATTATGAACCGATGTCCGACAAAGAGTAAAGACAAAAAATCCTCAAGAAGCATGGACAAGTATGAATCACAATGTTTCTCATTTAAAAGTTTTTGATTGTGTAGCATATGCTCATGTTCTAGATGAGTTGAGAAAGAAATTAGACAAGAAGGGAAGAAAATATTTTTTTTTGGTTACTCTGAAGACACAAAAGCATTAAAGTTATATGACCTTGTCACAAGGAAAGTGATCATCAGTTGTGATGTTCAATTTGTCAAGAATGAATCATGGGATGGAACCGTCGAGAAGAATGTCAAAATTGTGTCCACTGTCGAACATGATGACATGGTGGAGGAAGTGGTTCAAACATCACATGTAAGCCACCACGTCGGAACATTGTAGACTCCAAGGACACCGCGACATAGTTCATCACAAGGAACGTCGACATAAGTCGCAGCTCAAGCTACGCCGACAAGCACACCAAGAGGTCAGCAAACTTCATCATGCAGTTCGTTGAGGTTGACATGGACAAATCCAATAAAGACAAGAAGTATGATTGAAATATATGAAGTTGGTACACCAAATTCATTCTCTGTTTTTGCATTGTTTTCTCAAATAGATGATCCTCTAACATTTGAGGAAGATGTCAAAGAAGAAGTATGGGAACAAGCCATGGATGAAGAAATATAATGCATTGAGAAGAAACAAACATGGGAGTTGGTATATGTACCAAAAGGTAAGTATGTAATCACTGTCAAATGGATTTACAAGACCAAGCAAGATGTTGATGGAAATGTGCAGAAGCACAAGGAAATAATGGTCGCAAGAGGATTCACATAGATACCCGACATATAATTTAGTGAAACCTTTGCACTTTTCGCACACATGGATACAGTCAGAATAGTTCTGGCCATTGCTGCACAAAACAAATGGCATGTTTATCAAATGGATGTTAGATCGAAATTTTTGAATGGTTTTCTGGAGGAGGAACTGTATGTGGAACAACCACAAAGCTATGAAGTTCCATGTCAAGAGCACAAAGTATATAGGCTGAAAAAAACACTCTATGGTTTGAAGCAAGCTCTTAGAGTTTGGTACAGTCGCATTGATTCCAATCTCACCCAGAATGGATTTCGCAGAAGTGAAAGTGAACCGACGTTGTACACCAAAGTTAATGAGCAAGGTAACATGTTAATTGTCTTCCTGTATGTAGATGATTTAATATTCACTGGTGATTTTGGCATAAAATATTTTAGAACAGTCATGGAAAGTGAATTTGAAATGATTGATTTGGGGCTTATGAAGTTGTTCCTGGGCATTGAAGTCCAACAGTCTGAAAATAGTATATTCATATCAGAGTTGAAGTATGCAAGTGCAATTTTAAAAGATTCAATATGTCTAATTGCAAGACAACCTCAACACCTATAATAACATGTTTAAAATTGAGCAAGAATGATGATGGATCAACATTAGATCCTATGATGTTTAAAAGGCTAGCTGGTAGTCTTATGTATTTAATTACAACAATACTAGACATCATGTATGGTGTAAGTCTGATCTCAATATTCATGGATTCACCAAAAGCCTCTCATTTGCAGGTAGGTAAGAGAATTATGAGGTATGCAAGTGGCACAAAGGACTTTGATATTATGTATTCAACCTCAGAAAATTTTAAACTCATTGGATACACTGATAGTGACGATGGAGGCAACACAAATGACAGGAAAGACACATCTGGGTACACATTTCATTTTGGTATAGGAATTATGTCATGGGATTCGAAGAAACAACCCATTGTAACCCTGTCATCAGCAGAAGCAGAGTATGTTGTAGCTACAAGCGCTACATGTCAAGATGTTTGGATGCAAAGAATTTTAAGAGACTTGTCGTAGAGCCATCAAGAACCAACAACCATTTTCTGCAACAACAGTTCATCCATTTCATCGTCAAAGAATCACATGTTCCATAAGAGAACCATACACATTGACACAAAGTATCATTTCATAAGAGAATTGGTGAAAAACAAATAAATTTGTTTAGAATTTTGCAAATCTGAAGATCAGCTTGCAGACATCTTTAAAAAACCATTTCCAAGGGATACATTCACTCTGTGAATTTCTTTAGGAATGACAAGTTCTGCTCAGTGAATACTATCATGCACAGAGCAAGTTTCAGCTCTGAAACATTTTGTAAAATTTTTCGTATGAAGATCCCCATCTGCTCATAATTAAGGGGGAGTGTTAGAAATATTAATTAATCGCATATCCACGTCACGTCTAACATGACTCTGTCAAATTCTGTAACAATTCAGCTTCTTCAAGACTATCTAACATAATGAAGATTTGACATCTCTCCATATATAAAGCAGTCAATTTAAATTTCTGCAGTTAAGTTTCTAAGTAGAAAGTTATTAGTCTTTAATGTAAGTTGGTAGAAGAGATTTAGTCTATATATATGTAAAAGAAGATTGTAAATCAATATGATAGAGAAGAGAAGAGTGTGTGTGCGGAACAAAGAGAAGAATAAAATGAGAAGAAGAAAAACTCTCAGAAGAGTTCGAGAGCTCAAACTCTTTGGAAAGTGTTGAGAGCCGAAGCTCTATAAAAGGTGAAACATCCTTGTAAATTTCCAAGTTTGTAATCGCGACTATAATTCTTTGTTATGTCGCGACAATATATATAATTCCATAGTTTATGGTTGAATGCATGTCTTATTTATGCCGCACATCTTCTCCAGAATTACTTGAGTAAATGTTGTTTACATTACCGTTTAGTGAAAGACACAAAGAATCCACAAATATTTCACCGTGTAGAAGTTTGAGCTTTTATCCACAGAGTGATTGACACAAGTCTTACTAATATTTGGTTATATGATATTGGGAGTTTGTCACAATATATTTGTGTCAAGGTTTATCCCAAGATACGGGTTGGTGAAAAGTGTTTTTCATATTATAAGTCTTTAGACTAATAAATCTCTTTTCATAAAGTTCAACTAAAAGTGGTCTGGTTGAAGTGGGATCTGGTCGCAACCAAAATTGTGTCACAGGTAAGTCCTGTTGCGGTAAAATCCCGTCGAATTCAAGTGGGTGTCTGTCGAGGTAAAAAGTGTGTAGGGTCAAAAGTTCGTAAAAGTGTCTCGACCAAAAGTGAAGTTTGTCACAGTCTTGCCCGTTGCAGTAAAACTCTATTGTAGTAAATCTTTGTCGTAGTAAAATCATGTCGCAAGAATTTTGGTCGCAAGTATTTTAGTCGAAGTAAAAGGTGGAGTTTCCCAAAGGTATTGTGTTGCCGCCCCAAAAGTTAAAAAAAAAAAAATTCTCACTGTGCAGTAACTCAAGTTTAGTGTCATAGCTCCTCCTCTTCATTTATCCAAAAAGTTTTTCTTTGGAAACCATCTCAATTGTATTTCTAAAATTTAATTAAGTAATGTTTTAATACCCTAAGATTATTTTTAATTCTATTAAATAATAAAAAATAAAAAATAACCAATTACATTAAATAATTAAAAATATAATAAATAACATTTTATAAAAAATATAAATTATAAAAATATTAAAACAAAGTTGTGCATTTACCAAAGTATAAAAAAAAGCACGAGTAGCCACATAGATGGTTTAAGTAGCATTCCCATTTTCTCTTTTTGATTCAAATCCATTTGCATTAAATTAACTTGCCCTTCCTTTCATAGTTGTTACAAATCCATTTGCATTAAATCAACTTGCCCTTCCTTCTCTAGTTGTTATCCTAATTGACCAAGCAAAAAAAGAGCCGGTTTATCACCTAAGTGAAGTGAGTACTTATCGAAATGAAAACAAAGTTTAATATATATCTAAATATCATTTACAAAGTTTCATCATAATATGAGTTATTATTAAAAGTAAATTATATTTTAATTTACTCAATATTATGATAAAATATTAAAACAATAAACTTT
Source organism: Pseudotsuga menziesii (assembly GCA_001517045.1). Lineage (NCBI taxonomy): Eukaryota > Viridiplantae > Streptophyta > Pinopsida > Pinales > Pinaceae > Pseudotsuga > Pseudotsuga menziesii. The sequence continues at coordinate 7,874 of LPNX010545994.1, read as the reverse complement.
AAATATTCAAAACTATTCTTTAAATATTTAGTTGATAGCATGTTATAAATTGTTTATTTTTATAATGATCATTGTGGGAAGGATGCTCGAATGATGTCCTATACCTACCTTGCCCTGCCTTTTTCTTTGCTTTACGAGTTGTCAAATTTTCATGGAGAATAACAAATTCAACTTTTACATAAAACATTTTTCTCTTCAAGTTTATAGTGAAGAAGGTCTTCTACAAGGTTTGGTGGCTAGGTAGGTAGAAAGGATCTAGATGACTTTTTTAGCCATAAACTTAAATTTTATATAGTTAATATGAGTTTTTATTAAAGTTGTGAGTGGAAAATAATTGTTTATTTTATACAACATAATTTGTGTTATCCATGGAAAGTGAAGAGTCACTTGAGGGTGTGAAGAGACAAAGTCACTTGGGAAAGTGAAGAGACAAAGTCATTCTCACCTTCAATAAAAAGAGTAGTAGCTGGAGAGTTTAGACACACACATTCCAAAGTGAGAAAGTGTGAGGCACTAATTCAAAGAAGAGAGAGGGGGAAGTGAGTTGGAGGAAAAGAAGGGGAGCAACTTAGAGGGGTGCACTTTCCTAGAGTATTTGGTGGAACACATCCCAAAGGAAATGAACATCCATCAAGGAGTAGTCTAAGGCGATTTCGCACGGGGTTAGACTACATAGTCACTGCAAGGTGATCCCCTCAGGTAAGCTATTATCCGAGCACTGTACGTCTACGAGGTCCCACCAAAGTTGACTCTCTAGCCTAAGCAACGTCTCCACCATGTCATCGCAATCCCATTACCCTTTTCCATCCAAACTGGCAATAATGTTTCTCCAACTCCTCCTCCGCCCCCATTGCACTCTCCATGGCCAGAGATAGTCTACAGCTTTTGCTGATGCCGCTCATGAGTAGGAAACTAGAGGTTGGACGCTTCTCAGCGATCATGCTTATAATGATACCCAACCATGCTTATAATGATATTGAAATCACAGTTTTCAAAACTGATGGATTTTCACTTTTTTTTTAACAGTTTTGAAGATCAATTTAAACGACAACTACTCCCCATTTAGTTTGCTTCCTACCCATTTCTTGACTGAGTGCTTCCTCTGTCACCAGGTTTGACATTCGTTGCCCTTATTTTAAGTCAAAATAATAACATATATGAAGAAATGGAATTGAACTTGGAAAAATCTACAAATTTGGACTTCTTGAACTTTTTTATATCAGAGAAATACGATGCCAGTGGGAAAACATTATAATTTTTGGTTATTGACCTTGTTCATACAATATATAGGGTCAATGTAATAAACATTTTCAGGACGTAATTTTTAAGCCTGTCGTTTATATATTTTGAACTCTGAAATTACGAAATTATAGATGTTGATTCCATACAGGCTTACACCAACCACTTTATGTGGTCGGTGAGCCACCTAACATAGTTGCTTAATGCGACGACAGAATGGAGACATTGCTTTGGCCAGAGAGTCAACTTTGGTGGGGCCGCATCAAGGTATTGTTCTGAAATAATAGTTCACCAGAGCCTGAGGTGATCACCGCGCCGTGACGGTAGTCTAACGCCCGGCAAAATCGTCGAAGCGTTAGACTACTCCCATCCATTAATGTTGGTCTGTACAACAGTGAAGGAAGGAAGACATAATTTTGAGAAAGAAGAGTGGGCACGCAGTCCTCGACATGATGAACCTTTTTTTTATGTTTGTACAGTTTCTGTTAGAGGAGGTCGTATTGTTGAACATTGAAGGAGAAGGGAAAACAACAAGGTTACAGATTGGCTATGTTTTCAAGGTGATTTTATGTTTCAGTTGAGTTTGACTGTGACTGCACAGTACAATCGTCTACACTGAAAATCCAAGTGCAGAGAAGTAGGAGGTTGTTGTAGAGTGGGCTGTACATGCTGTACGATTTCATAGGCACATATTTCTTGAGAATTGGCATTGTTTTCAAGGTGTTGGGAAACACTGATATTTAGTGCTATAACTGAGTATTTTTCCTTAGTGAACAAATAAAAATCTCTTTTGTGAGTTGGATTTTCGCTACTATGTCAAATATGTTTAAATAATTATTGTGTAATGTGTACATTCAATTACAGTTAATTTCCACATTTATTTAACCCTGGTGCTTATAAAAATACAAAAACATATATTTGAGCCCTAAATAACATGTTATTGGGTTTCAACATTTCCAACGGTGCATATTACATTAACAAATTTATAACACAATGGCACGTAAACAAATCTAATAAGGAGTAGTCTATCTAGTCGACGATTTCGCCCCGGACGACGAATCGTCTCCGGCAAACTTTGGCTCCAGCTACTGTAGCTGACACACTGTCCTCTACCCCATCGTGTGGCAACCCTGACGTACCTGATTTGTTGGTGTACATCCAATTTCTCGGCAAGATCTTCCTGGCGTGTCCACCATCACCGTATTATATGATCATGCATAACATATATCATGAGCTCTATGCATATCATGCATCCATGGCATCGTGACTCGTGAGGTTCAGTGGCCAGTACAAGTAACTTCAAATTCAATGTTTCAAGACAGCAAGACATTTGAATTTTGAATTTTTAAATACCCGTGCTTTAGAAATATTGGTGGCTTCTTCAACACGATGAATCGCCATCAAAGATAGCTTCCAAGGTGATAGATCTCCACCATATAGCGAAGGGCTCTGCTAGATCCAGGTGCCAATGCATTCAACGCCGGTCTCACTTAGTTTCTTCGAATGTACCATGTGGTTTTACCAAGATTCATGCCTTAGAAGTTGATTTGAAACTCCTGCTAAAGTCGAATTTTCCTGGTTTTGACTACAAGAAGAAATGTTACCCTGTACATCAAATATCTGATACCCACTGATACAACAGTCGGTAAGAGTTCAAATAGACATTTGGTGCTTTTGATCTGGTACACAGTTTTCCTTAATTTTTTCACCCCTCCTTCTTTATCTATAAAATCTACCAAGCTTCAGCTATCTGTTTGCACTGATTGCTTCTAATTATCATTTTGTTCCTTGGAGTCTATTCTTTGTTTGAAAAAGAAATTATTACAATGAAGATTATCAAAGGGTAATCTATTGTTGTTTGTAGTATGGATGCTATTTATGGTTTCTGCAGTGTTATCTTCTAATCGTTGCTTTCACAAATCCAAAGTTGCCTATTATGCTACATATAATATCAATGGTATGGTATAGATCTCATTAAATTTTCAAGAAATTTCCATGGCATTACCCTTACTATTAATGGGTGCATCTGGATATGGGTTCTGTGTGCCTACTTGTGGAAGGCTGGTCACGGCAAGCATATGCTATACAAAGAAGGCGTAGGATATGTCCCATGACATCAATTATAGTATTAATTAATACTTTCTCTGCTTTAGGTTTTTCATAGATAAACTTTGAATTATTGTTACATTTTATCAATCTCTTATTTTGAATCAAGTACGATTTACAGACTTAGGCGTTTGCAGCAAAGTTTTGGTTACAGACTTATTAAATAGCAATAAGACAGATTTTGTTATATCTGGTAGCTGTTTCAGAATACTATGTTTTTAATAAATGGTATCAATCTATTGATATTATGTTGTTAATAAATGGTATTTTCAGCAATGGGAATTTGACTGGTTGTTTTTATCCAACTCTTACTGTTTTTATTTTAGTTGTAACTGGGTTTAACTGGCTAAACCTTCCTTACATTAACCCTATGAAGAAATGTAACAACACCTTATTAATTTTAACCAGACGGAACTTAACCATTTTGAAATGAGAATTTGAAAATCATTACGAAAATAAATTTCAACTTCAACATTATAAAAGTAAATTACAAAAGTAAAGGGCTATTTTTTATTATTCAAAACTAAAAATTATAAATTATAAAAAGCAAAATCTCAAGACGTTAAGATTCGTAATAGATTTTAAGGAAATAATTTTGTTAAATAAGATTTTATTTAACAAAAGTGAAAGGCTATTTTTTATTATTTAAAATGAAAATTCTAAAATAATAAAAAGCAAATTCTCAAGTGGTGAAGATTGGTAATAGTTTTTAAGGGAATAATATTTTTTAAATAAGATTTTATTTTGAAGTATTAATTTTTCAAAAAAGATATTCTATTATTAAATATGAAAACAAGATTAAACTATAATTAAAAAAATGGTAATCATATTTTCATATTATACATATTAATAAAATAAAATAACAAAATATTATTAATTACAAAATATTAAATTAAAAAAATATATTATAAATTTTTTTATGAATTTTAAATAAAATGAAAACCAAATTTATTTTTCAAATTCAACATTCTATCATTTCATCAATACTAGACTAGAATAAATTAATTCTAATTATATTCCATGGTGATCCATAAGTTGAACCTTGACTCTTATAAATTCTATGACATTTTGCCAAATCAATGTCTCTGCTTTGATTAAAAAATGTATTATGCAAATTAGTTTGTATGTGAAATCAAGACTATTATAGAAATTTGACAAGAGGAGGTTAAACTCACTTCTTGATTTAAAACTTCAAATAGTAATATACTTAATTTCAAATTTCAAATCGTTTGATGTTGGAACTTATATCACTTCCACTAGCCTATATGAGATGCAATCATCACTATGCATTGCACTTCTACATCTTTTGTTTAAGATTTTTACTTTCTAATTATGCATACTAGTTGTTATCTCTTCAAGGAGAACTTAAATTTATAATATAATTTCAAATAGAAAAGCAAATCACTTCCACATCCTTTGTTTAGGAGTTGTAATTTTTAGTTATGTATACCATTAATTGGTTGATGATAGCATTCAACATAATAGATAAATGGAAACCCAAAATAATTTCACATCTATAAATATAAAAACCAAACAACCCACATAACAATGTTCTATGGAACTTTTGTGCTCATTGAATTTGGGTCTATAAACTTTACTTTTATGTTTGGGTGTGCGCAAGAAGTTGATGGACCCTTTAGATGCAATGGTGGAGTGAAGTCATTCACTCTTCATCCAAAAAAAAGAAATCAACTCAAGCAACATCGAACCTGCCAAGCCTAGTCCCAAGGCTGGCAATGGTCATGCCAACTAGGCTAGTAAACAAAATCGCGCCTCCGTTTTAGCAAGGCAAATCGCGCACGTGTTTTGTGAGGGCAAATCGCGCACGCGATACTGTTAAGTATAAATAATGAGGTGGGTGCACGGCTAAGGATTTCCTATTTCCTTAATTACTAATTTCTTAAATATGTTGCATGCTTTTCCCTACAAAATGCCATTGTCTAAAGGGAATTATCACATAATAGATATTATATTGTTGAAGGATGATGATGTTTACTTACACATGAATGATGATATTGTTGAAGGATGATGATGTTTACTTAGATACTTTAAAATTTGTCTACAATATATCTAAATGTTGAATACAATGTATATGTGTTAATATTTTATTGTTGATCTTATAGAAGCTAAAGTTTAGTTTGTTCACAATTCTTCCTATTTGGTGTTGCATGTTATCTATTTTTGTAGATGAGGAACTTTTGACTAGTGAGAAAACAATAGATAATGAGTTGTGTCCATCCCCTAGTGATTTCTCTATCCTTCTAAGGTATTTGATGCACTTCAAGTGCACTTCAAGTGATACCTTCTTCCCTCTAGGATGATTAAAAATTCCAACACATCTAAACTATAATGGAGCTTCGTTGAGCAATCCAAAATTTAACTAAGCCTAGAAGCCACTAGGATTAAGGTTAAAGTTTTTGCATGCTTAAATCCCCAACTAATGTTAAGGTTTTTGATACTTTACCATGTTGGTGAAATTCCACACCTGAGTATGTCTATAGGTGTGAGTAATGGAATCCTAGGTGATATCCATTATAAGGCCATGGTGGTAAACAAAATAGGTCAACTAGATAGAGACATAACTTCTATATACAAACTCTAATTGAGG
>LPNX010545989.1:132264-146527 GCA_001517045.1 Pseudotsuga menziesii | reverse complement strand
ATCATAGCACCTACAAGGCATTCATCTTGGTGCTCCAACTTAGTTGTTGTTAGAAAGAAGAATGGGTCAATTAGAATATGTATAGATTTTAGAAATCTGAAGACATCATGCCTCAAAGATAATTACCCATTACCCGACATGGAAACTTTACTTCAAAGAGTAACAGGATCAGGAATGATGTCCATGTTGGATGGCTTTTCCGGTTATAACCAAGTGTTGATAAATAAAGAAGATCAACATAAGACTACATTCACCACACCTTGGGGTACCTACAAATTTCTAAGAATGCCTTTTGGCTTATTGAATGCTGGTGCCACCTTCCAAAGAGCCATGGATTTTGCCTTCAAAGAACTTATAGGCAAAATAATTGAGATATATCAGGATGACTTAACTGTTTTTTCAAAAGAAAGATCTAACCACATAAGTCATCTTAGGCAGGTTTTTATAAGATGTCGGAAATATGGAATTTCCTTGAATCCCGCCAAGTCAATCTTTGGAGTTGATGAAGGCAAGTTGTTGGGGCACATCATTTCTAAAGATGGTGTCAAAGTTGATCCTGAGAGACTCGAAGCTATTAAGAAAGTCCCCTTGCCTCACAATCTAAAAGCTCTCCAATCCTTTAACGGTCAAATCAATTTCATAAGAAGATTCATCCCAAACTTAGCAGAATTAATGAAACCTCTACAAAAGCTATTGAAGAAAGATGCTAAGTTTGAGTGGACAGATGAAGGGAAAGATGCATTCAAGTCCATAAAAAATGCCATATCCATGTCCCCGGTCTTGATTAGTCCTGATTATTCCAAAGAGTTCGAAATATTTTCCTTTTCCTCAGAAGACACCATTGCTGGTGTTTTACTTCAAAAGAATAAGGAGGGACAAGATCAACCCATAGCCTTTATGAGTAGAGCCTTACAAAATTCAGAATTGAAGTATACCACGATGGAGAAACAGGCATATGCTCTTGTCAAGTCCCTTAAACATTTCAGAACTTATATAGGTTACTCCAAAATCATTGGATATGTACCCCATGCAGCTGTCAAGGATATCATGTCTCAGCAAGACTGTCTAGGAGTCAGGGGTAAGTGGGTTTCAAAAATTCAGGAATATGATTTGGAGATAAGACCTACTAAATTAATCAAGGGACAAGGTCTTGCAAAGATGTTGACCCAAGGAAATGAGGAGGCTTTAGGAATAATCTACTAGAGCAGCAATTCAGAGCAAAGTGTATCAGATGAGTTTCAAAGATTGGAGCAGCACCCCTGGTACACCGACATCATATTTTTCCTCCGCAACCTTACGTGCCCCGATCACTTACTAGGTCATAAAAGAAGGGCATTAAGGTTAAAGGCAACTAAGTATTGCTTGACCAAAGATGGTTTGGGTTGGAGAAACCCAGATGGTTTGATACTTAGATGTGTCGATGAACCTGAGTCCAAGAAACTCATGGTTGAGTTCCATTCAGGATTTTGTGGTGGACATTTTGCAGCTAAAACAACCGCCCACAAAATCCTTAGAGTAGGCTACTATTGGCCAAACCTATTTTCAGATGTGCACAAGGCTATCATAGCTTTCCCCCAGTGTCAGTTATTCACCGGAAATCAACAAATGAAAGCCTTGCCTCTAAATCCAATAGTAGTCCAAGCCCCTTTTCAGCAATGGGGGCTTGACTTCATCAGTAAGTTCAAGGATAACTCAAGCAATGGTTATTCTTGGATTCTTACCACCACAGATTATTTTACCAAGTGGGTAGAGGCCATACCCACCAAAAAGGAAACTGATACCATAGTCATGGATTTCCTAGAAGACAAAATCATCACAAGATTCGGTGTGCCAGCTAGAATAATCATGGATAATGGCCCATGCTTTGTTTCTTCCGAGATGTCGTCTTTCTGTTTCAAGTACGGCATTATCCTATCTCACTCATCTAATTACTATCCCCAAGGAAATGGTCTAGCAGAATCAAGTAACAAGAACTTAATGACCATAATCAAAAAAATTGTGAGCGACAATAAGAAGGCTTGGGATAGCAAAATCAAATTGGCATAATGGGCTGACAGGATCACTAAGAAAAGTTCAACAGGGAGGAGCCCTTTCGAACTAGTCTATTGCCTTGATGTCACTTTACCAGTCCATCTAAAGCTTCCAGTGTATCAGCTCCTCCAGACATTCAGCTCAGATCAGGAGGCCATCCAGAATAGAATAAACCAATTAATCGAGCTAGATGAGAGCAGAAGAGACTCTCTTGACCATAGTATCAAGAATTCAGACAAGGTCAAGAGAGCCTTTGATAAGTCTACCCGACCAAGTTCCTTCCAAGTAGGTGACACGGTTCTACGTTGGGACAAACAACGGGAAAAACCTGGGAAACATGGAAAGCTCGACAGCCTGTGGTTGGGACCATACATCATCGATGAAATAGCAAGAACGAACTCCTTCTATCTAAATGACTTGGAAGGAGAAATATTGAGCTTACCAGTGAATGGTTTCCTCCTCAAGCTGTTTTTCGCCGAGACAATTTGATGCCTTTAGTGGCATTGGTGGTTTCAGGGCCAATTTCTAAACCTTGCCCTGCATGTATTTCTAAATTGTATATATCATATTGTTGTATCATTGATATTGTTGTATTATAGTTATGTTCTACCATGTTGAAAATTTTTCTTTGTATAATAGTTTTTGCAAAATATTCCTTTTTGCACATTATAGATTAATTATGTACATTAGTTTGTTTATGGCTAATTTTTTCTTATATATACATGTTACTGACAAACTCTAATTGCCTTGCAGGAACCAGAAATTCCATATTTCTCACATCCTCTCCTTTGAATAGAAGATCAGTCAGAGAATGTGTCCCAGATGGAGCCAGAATGTTACCACCTAAGTTGTACTTAGTGGTTTTTATCAAATGAGCCTGGTGAACCGGACAGGGTTAACTTGTTCGGACTTCAAAAGACCCTTGGAAGTACTTCTGGGAAGTGCTTGTTGTATCATATCACATGTTCATACCCCATGGGGGAATTGTAATAAATGTTATAGCATGATAGTGTCTGTAAAAGACTCGGTCTCTTAGACTTCATTTGTCAATCCGATCATCCCAGGGTGTTTTTTCCCTTGGTTATTATTGGTTGTTGAATAAACGACTGATAATTTCTGAGTTTTTCACTTCATACCTCCAAAGTTGGGGTGGTCGGCTTGGCATTTGGACCTATTGAGGTTATTAGAGTCTATGTGTCAATGTATAAGCATGCTAGACATCTTTTTTGAGTCATATGAGCATGTCTAAGTCCCCCTAGGTGTTTTTCAATTTTTCAAATTTTTACTTTTTTCAGTGTTTTTTATTAAATTTTAATTTTTCCAAAACTTAGGCTATTTTTTAATAGTTTAATTGGAAAAATTGAGCCTGTAATAAAAGTGGGCCAAATAATCGGTTCCAGTCATGTAGGTGCTCATTTTCAAGCTAAGAGCACCATGTAAACCCATGGACCCACTATTTCCTAAGTTTTGTGTGATCTTCCATCACTCAGGTCAGAAAGCCCCAAAAATCAATTATTGATTATTTTAATTAATAAATTGATGAATAATGGAGCAAATCCAAAATCAATAAATCAATGGATTGTCAACCGATTTGACTGAAATCAATCAAATCTGGAGCAGATTGACTGGATCTGACAAATCCTTGACTGAAGGAGGGGATCAAATCAGATCCAGAGCTGATCTACAGTGGTCTTCATGGGGAATTGCGCCCTCTCTCTCTCCTCCACACGTGTGGAATCTCCTGGATGCTCTGTGGGCCGATGTGGCAGTGTATGGGTTGATGTGTCAGCCAGATCAGGACCCCGATTGACAAGTAGGCTCAGTTCAGCCTCAGTTCTGCATTGATGAACTCTCCATCAGTTGATTTCACTTGATTCCATGAGGAATTGCGCCCCCCCTGGGCTGGATGGCCTGCAAATTGTATAAATCCTGCTTGAGGCTCCCTCTTCCAAGCTAGTTAGAGATGGACTGAAGGGATTTCCATTGTAAACTGTGTACTGATCTTCATTTGTTGAATAAAGAGAAGCTTTGGAGGCTCAATTGTGGAGTACCTTTCATGTGTGGATTGTCATTGTCATGCTGCATTCGAGGTGAAACTGCTATTTTTCCAATTTTTTGCACTTAATTATTGTCTGCCTAAATGGTTTCTGAAATCATAGGGATAGATCATTGTAAGTAAGATTACTTACTTTCTATTTTCTGCATATGTTTGAATGATTTAATACCTATATGTTAAATAAGGTTATTTGCATACTGTATCATCCCTTTCTCATATGTATCTCCAGATTTGATAGTTCTGTTTGCAGGAGTTGTGTTGTAGCTTACAGGTTTACCGTGACTGGAAGATCTATGGTTCAGGTTTGATTCCATTGATTTCCAGTGGAGATTGCTAAGATCGTGCCCCTCGGTGCTTCACTACCAAGTTTTCTCTGCAGATCTACTTCAACAACAAGCACCTTTCTTCCCCTTTATCTCTTTTAAAAATTATTAAACTTTCCTCAAATCGGTTACTTTAAAATTTTCTTGTTGCTCTGATCTATCTAATCAAGAAAAACACACATAGATCTAATTAGCAAGATTCCTTCCAAAGTCTAGATATTAGTTTCATTTTGCATATAAAGTTCAATCTCAAGAGATCTAGCTAAAAGTACCTTATTTTCGCAAGCATTTTAGTGAAAATTCATAGCTTGCTGTTAAGGTAGTTTCATTTGTTGTTCAATAAGTTTAATATTTTGCAATATCAGTGCAATTTTATTGGCTGCACAAACAGCAAGCCAAGATCCCAAGGAAACTTGGTTCCTTTTTCATTGGTTTAGCTAGTTTAACCGCATTATTTTTTAGATAAAGTAGGTTGATCCAAAGGTACTCTTAAAGTGCCTTTGGGCATATGTTATCCTAACTTGCTCGCTGTCCTTTAGCAGTTCTAACAGAAAGAAAATGAAGCTGTTGTCTGAAGTGGTCTCAGGAGCGTTCAAATTCCCCTAGGGGTCTCCCTTTTCGCCAAAAAATTCTTAATTGTTTTGCAAAATTGTAAAAACTTGGTTTCAGCCTGTATAAGGACCAAGAAAGTTTTGATTTATCAGTTTGTTGATATTGTAACCGTTGTAATAAAATCATTTTTGGAATAGGCTCTTTCGAGCCCATTCCCCATCCCCCCTCGGGGGATTCGCGTCGGTGCCCTTTTCGTCGTTTTTTGCTTATTTCATTTTTACTAGAATTGACCTGATTTGCAGGGTAGTATACTCAATCTTGTTATTAATTCCATACTCCATATCTCACATTTTCAAAGTAATCATAATACTTACCCCACGATTTCCCGATTGACCCGAAAGGGGAAAGAGATTCGTGGTAGGATTAATTAAGAAATCTGAATTGTGTATCTTTTTGTTTTCTTCTACTTTTTGTTTATAAGTAACTATAAAATTTACCCCTCCTCGATTCCCTGATTGAGATCCACTTGGATCGAAAGAGGTTCTTGGAGGGTTTTTCTTTTAAACAAGAACACCTAGTTAAAACTTATTAAAATTTACAAGACTCCAGTGTGTATGCTTTGCACTTGGCTGCGGTTCGTCCGATCAGTCAAGTTGTATCAAAAGCACTTGGGTGACTAGCATAATTAGGACTCACTCTCCCCAATTGACAAACCATCAGGTGAAAATCCAACACCTCGATCGAAACTCTACGGTGGCAAAATACCTAAAGGAAGCGGGAACTTACTGAAAAGTGACCTCGGGGCGCCGATCTCTGTCACACCCTAACGGGTGCGTTACGAACAATAGCCCCAGAGACTCCATTTCAGCCCACATATTCCTTGCGGGTAGTTGTAAAGGTTTTGTTTTGGACATACTCCAAGTACTCTCGGGTATATCTGGAGTCCCCCCTTAGCCTAATTTAATCAATTCATACTTCAATTTTAACTTAAAACATACCAAGATGCAATCGCAAAACATTCACTCCAAGCACATGCAAGCACATTGATCTCTTTGATTTGACTCCATTATTAAGGCACTTGTCATTTTTTATTCATATATATATTGTTTATCAGCTTTGTGCTTTCGTGTGTTTATTTTCGTATCTTGTCATCTTCAGTTGACTATAGTTAAAATATTCGAACTCCTAAGTAACTGATTCAGTTTAACATCACCACACTAAGTAATCATCCTTAATAACTAAATAGGGTCTACCCCCCTTGGCTCCGTTAGGAGTTGAGCCTAAACGGAGGAGTCAAGAACAAGGTGACAGCCTTGACTCGAGACTTGCCCCCAAGGACACACCGAGTGGCTTGAAGATTTCTACCACATGACCCAGGTGTGTGAAAAGGCGGCAACAATGTCCTTTCCGCTGCTCTGAATGAATCCAAAGCTAACAAATTTTCAAAAGGGACTTCTGGGGAAACCCAACTGCTTCTGATGTTCTATGAGGAGAAACAAGCATGAAACCTGCCTGAGAAGGCTCTAATACCATCTTAGAATTTGAATGCCATATGATCTTCAAGCAGAAATTTCTTATTATTTTGTAGCAAATGAATGGAGGATGAACATACAAACTAAGCAAAACAAACCACACAGGAAACATACAAGTATTGCTAAGGAATTTACAGTATATTCATCATGATATTATCTGGTGTACAATAGATTACAAATAGGTAGAATTCGGATGCATGAGGAGTGAATTCGAATTCTCAAAGTGGATAAGACTGTATCTAACTGACTCTCTAACTCAAGGTCTCCCAATCAATATCGGAGTCCATCAAATCAAGTCTCTGATGACCAATAACTCCAACAGACAGTAACAACTAGTTAACTTAGTGCAACTGAGCGTGGTAGGTGAACAAAAGCACTCCTCCACATGCATGCATGCATTATCCATGCAAATCATGTGCTAGCTAACTGATAGTGAGTCATCTGAAGGTAACTGAAGGCTAACTGAAGGTAACTGAAGGCTAACTATTGCTAAATCCAACTCACTAAATCCAAGGCTAACTATGTGCTAGCGGGGTAGCGTGGTTTATAAGGATTTGGGTATAAAAAGGGGAGGAGGAGGGGAGGTTTTAGGTATTGGGAGTGGGTTTCAACAAAAAGAGTTTGGTTCAATATCTACATAAATTAAGGGTATTCTTTAATATCCCATGATCACACGTGCTATGTGAGAGGTTGACTGAGTGAAGCCACTATGGGATTCACAAGTTGTTGGTGGATTTATTTGATCAGGATCCCAGGCCTATGGTGATATACTTCAACAATTAGAGTTTCATCCATCTATCTAAGATTCCATTTTCCATGAAAGGTCAAAGCACATAGAGAGTAGATACCATTTCATCCGGGACTATGTGCAGAGAGGGGCTGTTGAATTATGATACATTTCCACTGATAAACATGTAGCAAACATTCTAACAAAATCATTGGGGCAGGGCAAGTTTGTCTTCTTCAAGGACATGTTGGGAGTGGTACATAACACTTTCCTCGGTAAGAGGAAGTGTTAAATTTTGTACCTTATAAGTTGTCCCCCTAGTGATTTTTCCTAAGTCACTAGAAAAGGGGAAAATTTCACATGACCCTTGTATTAATGAATTCAGATGAACATTAATTGCACTTTATAAAAAATTAAAAGAGGTCGAGTGAAATTAAATTTTGCAAAGATTTATCTCATCCGTCCATATAAATCAATGTGGGCCCTTGGATTAGATGGCCATTAAGCTACCCCATTGTTTTTTATTAATCGCAAAGTTCATGTGAAGAGGCTTTTGATTCAAGCAGTTTTGAAAGAGCATTTTACTTCTTGAGATGAGGAGTAGGACGCAATAGTGATAGGAGAACTCTGGGCATGCATTCCAAAATGATTGTACAAGTATTTTTTCATAGCATGAATCCTAATAAATTACTGGGCATGTAGTTTGAGGCACAATACAACACTTTAAATTGTTGAGACCGTACAACTACAACACAAATTCACAGGCACGGATTTCCAGGTAGTGGGCATGAAATTCGAGAATAAGACAACAGTTTTGGGTACAAAAATCGAGGACCATAAAATCATGTACAGACAGTCTGTATGTTGTTAGTTTTGGCATGATTTTTGAGGTGTGGATGCACGTAATTCAAGGTAGCTAGTACATTGCTTTCTAGACCACATGCTGGGTTTTACTGGTTGAGATAAGTTGCTTCTTGACTTGGTTAATTTCTTGTACACTTGAATTAAGAAGAAATAAAATCCTCTCCTCTCAAAATCTTTTTTCCCCTTATGGGTTTTTCTTGTGCATTTTTTTGAAAAATATTGTTGTATGAATTATTTTCTTGGTGTGCACATTGTTAATTTTCAATCTGTAAAATTTGATGTGCATCTTATGTTTCAAGTTAATTTATTGTTTATGAGAAATGTCTCAGTTGCAACATTAAACTTATTGGGTTAGGCATTAAACAAGTAAAATTTCATACAAAACCAGGCTGGGATTGAACCTTAAAACTTTCAATATCATCTCCAAACCATCCAAAATAGGAGCCAAAAGGCCATTCAACCCACTATATTGAATAGGCACCCTAACAATCCACATAGGTTAATTAACCATATATTGAGGGTAAAAAACCTAATTTTCCTTAAATTCATAGAAGTATAAAGGCAATAAAAACCCATATACCCAAGCTTTCAACTTCTTAATAAAGAATGATCAACATTCTCCAATTTGTAAAAATATCATGCAAGGGAGAATGATAGTATTCCTAACTTGTACCTCTCTATCATCTAGTATAAACCTGCACTAACCTACAACCATATTAAACCCTACTTTTAGATCAATCATCTACAACATTGTTTCTCTCTGTTGCCGCCTAATTCACACCTCAAGTCATGTGACAGAAATATTCAATCCACTGGGTGCGACGTTGGAGGAAAGCAAGAGTCAAGTGCTATCACTTGATATTGACTCCTCCGTCTAGGCTTTCTCCTAATAAAGCCAAGGGGGGTGGCCCCTATAAAAATAATCTAAGGTTGTTAATACATGGAAAAAAATAATTGTTCTAGGAGTTAAGATAAAATAACCTTAAAATTAAAAAACAGGTTACTGCAATATGAAATTAAAATAAACAACTTAAAAATGAAACATTATTCATGAAATTTGTAGAAATTGATTTAAACATAAAAAATATAAAGACCAGTTCCAATGAAAAGAGTGCTCGTATGTAAGGGTTGTTGTTGTGGTCTCAATAACTATTGTAGTTGTCTCAGTTGATAAATTTTAAGATTGTTAAATGAGTAAATTAGGGAGTGGGTTAATTGTTGATCAATTTTGTTAAAATAATAATGATCTTATTAATAAGGGAAGAAGGTATTTTAGATACACCCAAGGGGTACGATGAATGTGTATGTATTTACTTAGAATTGGTTCTCACAATGATATGTGGGCTAGATGGAGTCGTGGGGTTGTGTTCAACACTACACCAACATGGATGTATCCTAACGGAGCCCCACAATAGCTTTCTAGTTGTTCTCGCTTCACTTGAATAATTTTTCCACGACTTAATAATATCAAAAGAGTGTCAGATTTTCACTTTAGAATTAATTGGAATATGAAACTAATTACTAGTCACTTTAATCCCTTTCCGATTGTCCCATTGTTCCATCCAAAGTCCTGCAGTGTTCGCAAGAGAATACAAGGCCTAAAGCCTTGTTAATTTTAAGAGTTTTAATTCAAACGTATGTTTGTTTAAAAATCTCAATACCGATACTTTCGTTTCCGAGAACACAGTTGGATTTGTTAATTTTAAGAGTAGGAAGAAAAAAGAATTCTAACTAAGAAATGAAAACAACTACTCTAAAAAAGATCAAACCATGTAAAGTGCAACGACATGGATCCGCAATAAGATTTTTATTATATAAAGTTTTTTTATCATATAAAGACTATATATAACGAACTATATAT
This sequence comes from Pseudotsuga menziesii, assembly GCA_001517045.1. NCBI lineage: Eukaryota > Viridiplantae > Streptophyta > Pinopsida > Pinales > Pinaceae > Pseudotsuga > Pseudotsuga menziesii. The sequence continues at coordinate 136,581 of LPNX010545989.1, read as the reverse complement.
AAAGAAACGAAAGAAACGAAAGACCTTGAGCATCATGACATGTTCCATCTTCAAATAAAGAAACTATATAAAGACTATATATAAATAAATGAAAGAACTTGAGCATCATGACATGTTCCATCTTCAAATAAAGAAACTATATAAAGACTATATATAAATAAACGAAAGAACTTGAGCATCATGACATGTTCCATCTTCAATAATTAAATGTATAAATGTATAATAATTGAATGGATCGTCCTTATTGTCAATGATATTGGTTTGACTGTCATTATGATCTTGGTCGAGCTCATCTTTATCAAATATAATATTGGTATTTTGGTCACCCCTAAGATATTTAGTCTCCTTGTCTTGTTTATTGTCTTGATCAATTTTGTTACTCTCATTTTTGTTGACATAGTGGTCCAAATATGTGAGTTACTGATATGGTTTGTATTAGACCTTAGTTTTTGTAACATTTCCATTATTGTATTCTGGTTCTGTGTCATGATGCTCAAGTTCTGTTCCATGGTGCTTATGTTTTGTGCCATCGCACTCATCTTGCCATCTAACTCCTTTTGTTTCTCGTGCATGATGTCTAGTTTGTCATCAAGTTTTCTTACCAATACTAGAACGACATCTTCCTTGATTTCTTTCTTAAATGTCTTGTTATTTTTTGTTTCTTCTTTGATTTTTTCTTGGTTGGCGACGAGGACCTTAATGTCCTTCTCCAATTTCTCAAGTTTGTCTTTTAATTCCGTCATGACTTGGGTCCCTGTAAGCTGAGATTGAATATTTTGGACGTTTATTTTGGCTTATAGAAGGAATAAAAGACAACTAATGTCTTTGAAATAATTGATGAATTAATAATAATTATTATAATTATTTACTGTGTTGAAATAAAATAATAAATATAAAATATTATATTTAAATATTTTATTAAAAGATGGATTAATAAGTTTTAAATTATTATATAATAATATTAATATTATTATGATAATATTTATTTTATTAATTTTTTTTTTGTTTGTAGGGCTACGTGGAATGAGGGGGGGGTGCAGCCTAGGTTGAAGTTGGAAAGCAAAACTATGTGTTGGTTTTACTTTATTTTTTTTTTTTCCTTTCTTTACCATTTTTTTACCCTTTTTTTTGGACAATGTTCTATATTTTAGGGAAACCCTAAAAATTCAATTTACACAGTGTAAATAATGGCCAAGGGCATAGCTCTGATATCAATGTTACACCATATCCGATGTAATGAATAATCCGTATCCAGATTAAGTTAGCCTGTATTCAAGTCTAGGGAGGAAGATGTTCCATCTTCAATGTATAATAATTGAATGGATCATCCTTATTGTCAATGATTTTGGCTTGACTCTTATTATGATCTTAGTCGAGCTCATCTTTATCTAATATATTATTCATATTTTACCATCAAACATGGAAGTCGGTTTCGACTATTAAGAGTCCAACCGGATACGGTTGCTCCAAGTCATTACTTAAATAAAGATTTCTTTATTATATAATAATTAATTATTATTCCTTAAACTCCACCATCCTTAGTAAAAATATTTTTTCATCTCTCAAGCCAAAATAGCTTCAAAATACAAACCTCCGCATACAAGGTCCAAGACCATCGCAGAACTAAAAGAGCAAATCGAAGAAATGGCCAAAGACATAAAGTTCCTTGTCGCTAATAAAAAAAGATTGACGGAAGAGATGAAAAATAACAATACAATACTCAAAGACGAGCTTGTTCTGGTACTAGAAAGAAGGTTGGATGAAAAATATGACATCCTGAATGAAAAACAAAAAAACTTGGATGACAAAATGAGTACCATGACTCAAAATATAAACACCTTAACACAGAACTTGAGCACCATGACGCAGAACCATAAGACATTAATCGAGGTATTACAAAGACTCATACCTAGTCTGGTACAAGTCAACAATCCATACATGTTCGATGCCTCATTTCATGTTGCCACACAGGAAACACTCGCAAAGAATCAAGAAGATTTGCAAAAAGAAATAAAGATTAACAATGTGACGCTTAAACACGAGATAGAAACAAAGATACTCCCATATATGGAGGCACGATTAAACAACAAAATAGATACTATCAGTAAGATAATAGAGAATAAAAAAGCTAAAAATCACCGCCAACAATGAAGCAATTTAAATATGTCACTTGCATCGTCCAGTAGCTCCGAGCTACCATCAAACGTGTAGAAAACTGAGTTTTACTGCTTGCTGGTTTAAATGGACATTTAGTGGTTTTCACTTCAGCCGGTTTTGCATAGGCTGGAAGTTACTTAAATATTTGCTGAACAATTTTAAACACACAGTAAAATACTAACAGACTGAAAACAAATAGACAGTCACACCATAAAAATTTAACTCAGAGATTTTTTGCTAAATAAGCCCTGGAAAAACCCCCACGGGGAAAACCAGTCAAAGACAGAGAGAGATATTTATTATTTCCTTCAGCAAAATACAGGACAGAAAAATAGTGAAAAATACAACTTATCTCCACCACAGATTTTATCTCAAAATCTGGAAACTTGTGCCCAACAAAGCAGCCGTACACTTCCTTGATTTCTATGCCTATAATAAATGCAACTGTACAGCAGCAACCTGGCCGTACACTTGCTCGAAAACTGTGCAAATAAATGCAGCCCGTACAGCAGCAAACTGGTTGTACTCTTCCTCGAAAACTGTGCAAATAAATGCAGCCCGTACAGCAGCAAACTGGCCGTACTCTTCCTCGAAAACTGTGCAAATATTTAATGCAGTCGTACAGCAAAAAAACTCAGGCCGTACTCCCTCGATATCTGTGCAAATAAATGCAGCCATACTGTATTTAATGCAGGCTGTACTCTCTTCTCGAAATCTGTGCCAGCATTAAAGCTTCAATACTCCTCGATTTCTGTGCATGAACTTTCTCTCTGAAAATGAAGAAAACCCCTCTCGTCCTTCTCTCCCAGTGCTCTCCTCTTCTCATGAAAAGTGAATAGTAAAGTATACTTTTTGCCTCCCTCATGCTTTTTGTTTGACCTAAGTGGGCATCTTAATCCAACGGTGGAAAAAGATCCAATCCAATGGATGAGATTCAGTGAGAGTAAAAATCCCTTTTATTTAATTCTCATAAATAAAATTACTCACCCACTTAAATTTATCAAAAAGTGACTTTATGTTTATAAAGTCTCATTAAGTGACATTTAATGTGAGGGTCACATTTTTCCCTCTTAAAGTGACTTAGGCAAAATAAAGTCACCTAGGGAACATCTGCCTAGGTACAAAAACTAACACTCCCTCTTACCGAGGAAGGTGTTTCGTACCACTCCCAACTTATCTCTGAAGAAGACAAACTTTCCCCTCCCCAAAGACTTCGTCAGGATATCTGCAACCTGCTCATCAGTGGATACATACCGAAGCTCAACTGCCCTTCTCTGAACGTAATCTCGAATGAAATGGTATCTGATCTCTATGTGCTTTGACTTGTCATGGAACACTGGATTCTCAGAGAGCTGAATGCAACTCTGATTGTCACAGTAGATCACCGTAGGCCTAAGCTCCTGATCAAACAAATCTACCAAAAGCTTGCGAAGCCACAGTGCTTCACAAGTAGCCTGACTGGCTGCCATATACTCAACCTCAGCAGAACTCAATGCAACGGACCTCTGTTTCCGACTAAACCACGACACTGCTGCCGAGCCCAAACTGAAACAACAACCGGAAGTGCTCTTCCGATCCCACACGCAACCTGCCCAGTTTGAATCTGTAAACCCAACCAAGCCAACTCCATCTGAACCCCTGTAGTCCAGACCATAGTCCACTGTCCCTGCAAGATACCTCAATATGTGCTTTGCGGCTGTCCAGTGCACACTCCTAGGCTCAACCATGAACTGGCTAAGAGTGTTCACCGCAAAACACAAGTCTAGCCTGGTGTTGACCAGATACATCAACGACCCAATAAGCTGACGATATATAGTGGGATCCACCAACTTGCCCTCGGAAGCATGGAGTTGCTTCCAGTTGGTGATCATAGGTGTACTCATAGGCCTGCAGTCCTCCATCCGAAATCTCTTCAGAATATCAGCTGCATACTTCCTTTGTCCAAGGAAAATATGCCCAGGCTCCTGCCAAACCTCCATCCCCAAATCATAGTGCATCAGCCCAATATTGGTCATCTCGTACTCCGATGCTAGGTCTCTCTTGCAATGTGCAATGAGACGCTCAGCACCTGTGATGAAAAGATCATCAACATACAACAGAAGAATGAGCGGATCTCCCCCAACCACAATGAAGTAAAGGTTGGGATCAACCTCACTCTTT
>LPNX010545989.1:83292-125250 GCA_001517045.1 Pseudotsuga menziesii | reverse complement strand
AGTTGACCCAGTGCATTACAAATACAGGAGAAAATAGTAGCAAATTCAGGATTATCAGCAAGGGATGGCAGAAGACCCAGATATAATATATGCGCTACCAATCCAGTATCTATATCACCCAAATTATTCCTATCATCAAATTCATCATTAACATTATTTGCTTGTTCCTTCATGTCAAATATGTTAGTCTGCTTTACTTTATCCTCAAGTATCTTTAATGTTTCAAGACAAAGGGAATCATATGGAAATGGCAAGAGACTTTTTAACACCACAACAGGCTGTATTTTAGCTAACATTGAAATTTAATTCCATGCCTCATCCTCAGTAATCAACACTGTACTTTTGTTTGAAGATGTTTCATCTAGCAAGTTCACTTCCAATTGGCACTGTTCAATGAGCTGCTCAATAATTATCATCCAACAAATATGAAATGTACAAACAGAGGTAACTCTATTGGGTTCCTCACCTGCCACTGCTTTTGGCTCATGAAATGCCTCCCATCCATCATCCCACTCAGCTTCCTTTTTCCAATCATCATGAGCTTCGGTTGCCTCTTGTGTCTTTTTATTTTCGGTTCCTCAATTCTCAGTCTTGAGCAATTCTTCCCACTCTTTCAGAAGAGATTCTAATGCCGATAAGTGTGGTTTAGATACAGCATGAGCAACTAATGCAGAAAACAATGATACTGCTGAGTCAACTGTCACCAAGTCCTCTCTATTTACTTCTACATATTGCCAGAGATCAGATATCAACTCTGTTGACTTGAGGGTAACCAAAGCAGTTTTAACTTTTGAACCCATGAACATTTGATTGTTCTCTTTCCTAGTATGATTATCCATATCCAAATAATGGAAGGCATCCCATCTATCCCAGGGTAATAAAGAATTGTCCTGTATACCAAAAGCTTGTATACACTCTCTTCCCACAATACACTGTAGAAGTTCCAAGGCATAAACTTAAACTTGATTAGGCAGATGCATATCTTCAGCAAATGTACTCAACCTTGACCAAACTGCATGTCTTACCCTTTGCAAGATAATAAAATCTGGTTTTGTTGGCTCAAAGGCATTGACTTTTTCATCCCCATAAGAGATACAAGCAAGTGATCACAACAGATTACATAAATGTCTGGTTCTGAGCTTGTTGATTTCAATTGCTGAATCTTTGAAAACCTGGGAATGTATCTTCCTTAGAACAGTATCGATGCAAGTTACATATGCCTTGTGAATATCTTGAAAGGCATCAGCATCTTTAATTCTAATAGCTCTAAGTTTTTCCTTGCATTTATCTGTTGCTTCCTGATGAACCTTATGATCATCAGATTTTACCCTGCTATCTGAGATAATGTTTTCTTTCCTGAAAGCAAATCTGAAAAACATCTCTAAAGGAACAGCCTGCAGTCATCATTGTTGTTGGGCAATTCAAGAGAATTTCTAAGCCAAGTCAATTTTTCTGTATCACCAACATTTGATACACATTCTGGCCCATAGCTTTCTTTTAAATGCATGTGGTCGGCAGACAAAATTTCATATAAGAAACCAAGCCATTCCTTGTTAGATGCATCAAGTGCAGTGTACACAGTTGAGAAAACGACCTTTAAAAACTCTTCTGCATGCTCCAAGAGTTCATTCCAATGTTCTGAAATTTCAGTTTCAATTTCCTCATTTGTCCACAATTGTCAGACAAGGAGAGATTTTTAAATTTTGCACAAGCACCTTCATGAAACAAAATATACAGTTAATTGAATTTTTTGCCATTATTTGCATGTTTCATGTGTGCTAAGATATTAATAAGAATATACAAGCTTCAATAATGTATTGCAGGCAAACACTACATTAGATTTCCACCACGTAAGAATAGATGAAGTTCATACCTCTGATCTATTGACTCCATACATGCTTGCTAAATCAAATACATCTGATAAACACTCTTTTTCTTCATTTTGACAGACTCAGCCAAAAATAAAACTACCCTTTGTATGTATTCAGTATCTCCAGACAAAAATCTGCTTGTTTCCACCGCAGGAATTATTTGCTCCAAATTCCTGGACTGATCAGTTCGTTTTTATTGTTCTTCAATTCTAGAACTCCATTCCTTCCAAAAGGTTGTCTCTGTTTCCTCCTATTTGCCCCTGCACTCTGAATGATAAAATCTGTAAGGTAGTTGGAGAGAAGATGCAAGGTAGGTGAACAAAAGAAACAAAGAGAAAACATAATAGACTAAATATCCCAGCTATTTTTTTTCCAATGAAAACCTTGCAGGATCCCCCCTCTTCCCTGGAAAAATCCAGATGGAGGGCAGCTCAACTGGCAGCCACAATAGCGGCTGGTAACCCTGAGGGACCTGACCAGATTTCAATCTGTGAATATCCCAGCGATTATACCATCACAGATCAACCAATTATTTAATAAATTTTGGCTGGAAAATTATTATTTTTTAGAAATCAAGATGCAGGATGCACTACCATTCTAATCATATCTAATAAGCATGAGAACTAGACTAAAAATTTAGAAAATTATGGCAACAACAATATAGGCACAACGGGATACAGGAACATAATGCAATTATTTGAATGCCATGCAACTAGCAAGATCAGCCATCATGGATTACCTACAAAACTATTTATTGTCTAAGCTATTTGAATTGATCAGAGAGATGGACCAAGGGGAGAGGCACAGACAAAAGAACTTCTAAGTTCTAACCACAAATGAGATGCCAAAACTTGCTCAGAGAATAATACTGTATTCTCAAATATTGATGATCTGTATGTTGTAAACATAATTAAATAATAATAATAATAATAAAATTATTATTATTATTAAATAATAAATTTACAAATTAATGAAGTGGGATGACCTAATGAAAGGTCATGACCAATTATCCATGGTGACCAGCCAATGTATCATATCTTTTATTCATTATACATTTTATTATATACACTTATCCTTTATGAATTTTGACCTGCTGTCCTTAAAAATAGATATTCAGTAACTGAACTATGTTCGTAGTTGAGAAGCGAATTCTGTTTTTTTCATTTGGTAACAGAGCTTCGTGCTGATCTGGTCTTTGGCCACATTTTTTTCAGCCTTTGTCTAGCCCGGATTTTAGCCACATATTTACGAACAATATCAGAGTTTTTCTGACTTTCCAGGCCATTGAACATAATATGCGGCCATCTTCAGTTCAAATTCCAAAAAGATTTTAAAATTTATAAAAAAAATACCAGTTCAGTGGAAGGTCCGAAGAAACCCAAAAATAAAGAAAATTCGCTGCAAGTTTTGAAGAAACACAGAAATAGAGATAATTACTACACTAACAGCCCTCCGTTTTGCTGACAATGTCACTGCAATTTGAGTGGGGGTAAAAACGTGTTACTATCTGTTACCCTCCAGATTCTTTCCAGTGTGCCATATCAGATGTACAAAAGAGGAGGGATCCTTTTTCATCGTAAAGGCCAAGTTTGATCTTGTCTTAGGTAAAAGGGCTGGTCTAGTGGGGCTCAAGACCCTTGGTTTGGTCATGGCATGTCTTCTTGGTTTTCATTTCAAGGAGTTGTGACATGGTGGCTTTGTTAACTACCCCTTGGTGGGCAGAAGTCCCCCATCATGTTGGGCATTTAAGCCTTGGGTTGGTGATCTGATGCTTCTTGGGATGACTACATTAGGACACATGGCTTAGGGGCTCCCAGCCACACTTCTGTTTATGCTATGTGGAAAGTGATTGTGCGTGAAAGGGTCATACCCGCGTGAGCACACCTCATGGATACCCCCCTGGACCTCTTTCTTTGTACCGCCCCTTCCTCTTGATCATCCTAATCATCAAGGTCAAATCGCCCACCTTCTTTGCAAGCTTGAAGAGGCCATACCACTTAAAGAAAGAGGGTGTTGAGGGAAAAAGCACAATGTTAGGATTAGATGGGGCACATGACATCTTCCATCCAGGATCAATGTTTCAACATGTTGTAGCACTCCATTATTTTTATCATTATTTTATGTTCTATGAGGTTCAGTTCCTCAATTGTGGGTGACAAACCTTAAAAAATTCATTTTAAGTCATTTCAATACATTTTAGGTAGGTCAGCTTAGAGGAGTGAAACACTGAAAAAGGTTTTTTTTTTGGAAAGGCATGTCTTGTCACATATAATTAAGACTCTCCTCGTTTATTTGCAATTCAAAATCATGGGATCAAATAAAATCTTATTCTTATTTCTCCTTGTGTATTCTTGGCTAAGTGGTGCGTACCCATTTCTTTGAGCAAATTTGTGGTTTCTAAGGGTGGAATGTGATGTGGGGGCTTGTTTACTATCTTTTCAAGGATTTTTAAAAGTGAAAGGATTCTTGGGAGGGTTACTATTTTTTCTTTGAAGTGCTCCTTTTTATGCTCAAACTAGTGGGCCAACACAACTAGGTTGTGTAGACCAAGGATAGTGTTGATACGGTTGGGAGAGAATAGATCCAATGTCACCACAGTCTAACCCCTCAACACTTTGGGTAACTCCAAAACCCAAGGGAAGACCCTCATCAATGCAAGATACTTGCAACCACCAACAAACCACAAATACCTTCCCAAAACCTTAATAGCTATGATCAGTGCCTTGTCAAAGTCAAATGAAATTAAAGAGGACACAATAATACAATAATGGAGTTATTAACCGTATCACAAAACTCGATAAATGTCGTGCCTTTAAAGGAAATTTCATGCTTCCCTAGACAATATCACACTTCCCTAAGCAATCCCTAAAAAAGGTGCACTCTCAAGGGAAAGAGGATAACTGCACTAGGGGTGCACTTTGAAGGTGAACCAAAAATACCAAACAACCAGTAATTTTCAATAATTTCATGTATCCCAATGAACTTGCTCAAAATAGGATGCCACACTATGGTGCACTTTGAGGGTGAACCAGAAATAACAAACAGTGAGTAATTACCCAATTTCAATGATTTCATGTATCCCAATGCACTTGCTCAAAATAGGATGCCCTCTAGGGTTTATGGATAAAACTCTAGGGAGAATTTTTATGGTAGACCAAAACTACCAAACAACTAACAATTACCCAATTTCAATGATTTCACATATCCCAATGCACTTGCTCAAAAAGAGGATGCCCTCTAGGGTTTATGGATAAAACCATAGGGAGGATTTTTAGGGTGGACCTGAAATACCAAAACACATATTTTGGAATTTTGAATGTTGATTAAGTTGTCATTGATGCCAACAATGTTTGGTCATTGACGCCAACTGTTGAATCCTTGGCGCCCCTTATGGAGCTCCTGAGGGTTAGTGTTTAGTTTGTGGTTGTCTGTGTCAGAGGAGCCCTTTTGAATTTGTCCAAGCCCAAGATTGAAGCCCTTGGAGGCCTTGGGACAATGGCCCTGGTTACCAAATGACTTGATCAAATGCCCCTAAGTTGTATCTTGATCCCATGTAAGTCCATTGCTCCGGGTTTTTCTTTGGTTGATGATTTATGTGCTACTTGTACTTGATGTGGTCTTCTTGTTGATTGATGGTTAAATGATTTGGTAGTTTAGTCCTGGAGCCCACACACTTTCCCTTACACTCTTGCACATGTTGAAGCTTGGTTAATGATGATATCCTTGGGTTTTGAACCCACACTTGATGGTTCTTGGAATTTGATGTCATAGCTTGATGTTCAAGTCCATGCTCTTGACAATTACAAATGACCCATTATGTGGTCATTTGTTGAAAACACTATGCTTGATATGCCCTTGATTGAAGACAGTTGAGGTGCACACACGTAGCTACAATAGAGTTGGTCAACAAATTCTTTGAACGACCTTGTTTGATGAAGATGCTTGTTGGTCATAAGCCCATAACTTTGTTGAAGCACTTGCACTTGATATGAAGTCCTTGCTTGATGATCATAGTCAAAGAAGCCCTACTTGTTGGTCCTTAGCCTACAAGAGCATTGAAGATGTCCTTATGTTCATAACCCTTGCACATGATTGAAACACTCTAGTCATACCTTGAAGCCCATTTACTAGAGGTCACATTGACCTTGGACTTGACCTAGAAATGAAGAAGCCCTTGGTCAAAATAATGATTGCCTTAAACCCTTGACCCTCATATTGGCCATAAGGCCACAAGGTTGTTGAAGAATCCCTTGCTTGATGGCCATAAGCCCACAAGAATGTTGATGAAACCCTTGCTCATTTTACATGAAGGCATTGTACCCCATAATCTTTCTTATGGAACCCTTGCATGTTGATGAAGCCATTGATATCTTAAACAAACCCTTGTTAATGATGATGAAGCACTTGCATTGCATATGATGGAGACCTTGAACATGGAAGATGCCCTTGATCGGTGATGTATCTCTTGGTGCAACAAAAATACTTGAAGAAGCCATCAAGAAGATTTTAAATCAATTTTTGAGGTCCTGTACAAATTGCAGAATTTAAGGGTAATGGACTAAGTATTTGCAAATAAGCCCTCCATAAGATAATGGTCCTTGTCAAGCCCTTTCCATTGATATGTGGAGCGTCTCCTAACTTATTAGGGTTGATGAGTTTTTATTTTTTAAAGTTAATGTATTAATTTACCTCTTTACAAGTAGGTCGACCTACTAAAAGAATTCAATTAATTTTTAATTAAAACTACTACAAGTCAGTCAGACATGTGAATAAATCCTCCACGACCTATATAAATAGAATATTAAACATTTAATTTGTTCATCAATCAAGTCTCTCTTTGGTATTGTTATCACATATATAGTAGCTGTGCTACCATATTCTATTTTTCAGATTTAGTACATTTTTTCAGCCAGATCTCCTACATATGAGATGCTGAGATGAGCAGTTTTGATGGATCATTATGTTACTAGTGGACTATAGTACTCTCCCATGCCAGGACCGAGTTTCAGGACACTCAGATTTGAGGACTGATGTAGTCATTTAGTCATTTGCAGAGCAGTTTGTGATGCCCAGATTTGTATCAGTATTTTCTCATTGGACAGATGATGGTTCGAATGGATTATTTGCATGGTTATGACTCAGCTTATATATTGTGTTATGGTTATCATTGCTCTTATACTCATTTTTGTGACATGTATTAGCATTTAGTGTTATGATCTGGCGGTCATATAAATATGTGGACTTGGATGTATCTATATTATGTATTGATGTCCCTACTCAGACTTGGAAGTTCTTGATCTATACTCATTGGTTTTACCCTCCTTAGGGAGAATAGATATAGTCATTCCCACCATTTTTTTGGCTTGCTAGTGTTGGTTTAATCTTTCACTGTCTCCACCCACCATTACCTTCCATTTATGTTTCAACCCAACCTACTGCTTGACTTGTGGCATGGAGGACCTTTCCCCGCTAGAGCCTTTGTTGGACAAACCTCCATGTTTATTTGTGCCTTGGCTCTGAGTTACCTAGGATGTGTTTGCTTACCTGAAACAAGTAGCGCTGCCATCAATACAATGTATCTGGAAATGAAATGAATATCTTGCAAAAGGCCCATTCATGAAAAGTAGTGTTTTTCAACATACATGAATGAAAGGCTAGCCTACTGAAATTGGCTTTGAAAAATATTGTAATGAAATATCTTAAACATTCATGAAAAGTAATGTTTTTCAACATACATGGATGCAAAGCCTAAAATAATAAAAGTCCGCATATAAAAAATGTGTGGACCAAGGCTATGGAAAATCAAAGGCCCAAAAAGCAATGGTTCCTAAAAGTTCTATCTAAAGATTGTTGGTCTTACTTGTATTGAGTTGGATTGTGAGCATTTGTCAAGGTGAGTAAGTACCTCTGAAGTAGTTCACCCATTTGTGAGGCACTGCCATCCCCTTTGTTATTGTTTGTCCGACATATGGCTAGAGTGTGTATTCCCTTCCCATATCCAAAGTGTCACAATGTTGAGTTGGTGGTCATCCTTTGTCCTAGCCTTGTAAATTTTAGCCTTCACCCTTCACTAGCAAATTGACTACAACTATGAAGTGAGTATGGTCTTGAAAGTCTAATCTGAGTTATGATTAATAAATGAAACCCTATATATATATATATATATATTTGATTGATGAACCGCCAGGGAAGTGGCTGCCACTTGTTATGATTGTTACTTAAATGATTTGTAGAGCATGTCTTAGCCTTTGAACACTTGCACATATGGATGCCGACCTGAGTTATATTGGTTATCTGATCATTTACAGGTTATTATTTTGTCTATTGGATATTGTTGATGATCAGGTAGAGACCTGGAAAGAGTATGAGTAAATACCCTAGATGGATTTGGATTTTCTGAGTCTAGTAAGACAACTGGTTTTCAGTTCCGAGCACTTTCAGAGATGATCAGGCTCATTTTACCCTTCTCATGCAGTTTTGCTTCACTGGATGATGTGTCTGAACAAGGAGATGTTTTTATTGGATCTCCTAGGGCGTTGTATGGGGCATAGGGGGTGTAGCCACTTGATTGTACCATAGTACCCCCCTCCCAGAGAGCTTGGTGGGATCAGTTGGACAACACAGGCACACTAGGAGGCTGTTTTGACAGTTTCATGTTTCCCGAGGCAGATTAAAAAATGATTAAATGGCTTCTAAAGAAATCGATTTGGGCTACTGAGGCAAGGAAATGGCATGGGATGAGTCATGATGATAAGAGTGATGTCCTCCACACCTTCTCCAACAATTGCAGCACCTGATTGGGCCCGCATCTATTTTTGGGGCATTTTTATATTATTTTTTTGGAGCTTTTGGGAGGCTCACGATTTCCTCAAGGAGGCACAAATTCATAATTTTAAAAGATTATATTATTTATTGTGTCATGGGGGCACCCAGAGGGAGTTAGTTAACACTCCATGGACCCACCATGTGCTTCATTTATTTCTTGTTGAGTGGGATCCCCTCTCCTAGGGTGATTTGGTCCATGGAGAGTCTCATTCTGTGTTTCATGAGAGTTGGAGAGCACAAAAGGAGAAAAATTCCAGGTTGAGAGAGAAGAGCAAAGGGCACGTTTCCCAAGACCGTATAGCAGCAAAAAGTAAATTTCCGTATAGCACGTTTCCCAAGGAAAATTCTGGGCACGTTTTTCGAGGCATTTTTTCTTGGCACGATTTTTCAAGAAGAGAAAAAAAATCTGGGCACGGAATTTTGTACAGTCCGTACAATTCTGTACATTTTGTATAGTCCGTACAGTACGTATAGTGGGCACTTATCAGTTTAGGGTTTAGAGTAAAATTTCTGAATTCAGTCAATTTGCTAAGCACTATGGTTGAGATAAGTTAATCTCTGTTTTTGTTGTACTTTCATTTTATTGCAGAAAATAAAATTTCTCTCTAGAACAGATTTTCCCCAGAGGTTGGGGTTTTGCCTGGGTCATTTGACCAAAAAAAATTGAGTCTGATTTTTTTATGTGACTGTTTTTAATTGCTGCTCATTGAAAGTAGTAAAATTCTTCTTATGTTTCAGTCATAAATTGTTTATGAGAAATGACTTAATTTGCAGCTGAGAGTAAATTGGGTTGGGCATTAAACTATGATGAAAATGGTGGTTGAAACCGGGATGGGAGAATGCTGAAAAATTTACATTGCGATGAAGAACTATCCTCCCGACCCAAGTACTCTTCCCGTAAGTAGCATGTTGACCTCATAATGATTATATTGTTGTATTGGATTTGAGCTCTGTTGTAGACTTGGCCTTGTGCCTTGACAAATCTAGGGTTTACCTTGAGTACCATCCGCAAAATGAGGGGAAGTGCCCAGGGGTGTGCTTTGAGATAATTACCCCCCTCTCTCTCTCTCTCTGTCTCTCTCTCTCTCTCTATATATATATATAGATATAGATGTTCATTACACATCCCCAATTCTTGAAATTCATTGCAACATAGCAGACAACTGTGTTATCAAAGTACAAAACTGTTTTCCCTATACAGACATGGACTACTATACAATATTTTGCATTTAATTGTTCCAACAGAGCTGCATAACACCCACAATTCTTTTATTCTCATTGTAATTTGTTACCAAACCTAGTTATCACTTGTAAAAAGAAAGTATTTACATAAAATACAAGACACCTGAGGATTTGTAATATACAGTCAAAGCAAGGAGGACAAAGAACTTACGAGAATCAGTTGGCTAAGATTCCCAAAATTTAGTAAGCAGCAACTTTCTCTTCTGTTTAGGAGTTGGATGTTGAGAAACACAATCCTGTAAAGAACTGTAAATCAGTCCTATATTTATGGCACTTTGTACCTCCTGATATTCTTCCCTTGTTTTTCTTGCCTCGTCAATAACTTCCACTCCAATATGGGGATCTGAAAGGTTAAGAAGATATGAACATCCAAGCATATCATTCTCTTGTGAAACAGGCTTTTCCATTGCTGTCTTTGCAAAACTTACTATAAGACTGTCATTTGGAACAATGTTATTACTGCCAAGCCAGTACAAAATAACAGCTGCAGCACGTGCATGTATGCTGGAACACTCTTTTGTAAAGAAAGGTAACTCAATATCTTGTAGATTGTTTGGATAAACTGAAGTTTTTCTGCTTCTCTCCAGAAGCCATGGAAGATGCAAAGCAGCAAATGACATAAATCTTTTACTCTCCTTCAAAACCACATCCCAATCAAACCCCTTATCTTGAGAAAACTTCTTTGTGACATTGGGAAGAGTATCCCTCAAAATTTTGAATAGCACTTTCTCATCTAGTCCCTCTTGAAGGGTGTCAGAGCATCTTCCTCCACTGCTTTCAATTAAAGCCATAATTTCTTCTCTGTTTTTAATGGGAAAAGAAAGAATTAATGCCTTTTGATCAGCTAAAGTGGGAGCTTTATTGCCAAGGGCATTCCCTAACTCCTCGCATTGACTTGCCAAATCTATCTCTTTCCAGGCATGCAGCAACTCACCCACTGATTCTACATCACAGTGGCTAAGAGCAAAACCAAGAAGGTTTTTGCGGGACTGCAAATCCAATTTTTCAAGGTCAGGTCCCCTTCCAAGCGCAGCACATAAGTCCCAAATTGGCCCATGACCTTTCCTCGCCAGTAGAAGACAAACATCCACAGCTAACTGCAGATCTCCAGTCGCCCCTGCTTCTCTTGCAATGACTTCTTCTACTGTTGCAATATCATCTGGGGAATTCAATCCTAGAAGTCTTGCAACCTCAATGAGCTCTCCAGCATTGAAATAGGCCCCTGTTTTACTCGTAATTACCATTTTAACTATCTCCAGTGGGCTCTTTATCTGCCTAAACTGCATAGGTAGCAGAGTAACACCTAACCTGGGAAGTTTAATCGTGATGGCATCGATGATATCAGCTTCGGCCTTGACTTGCTTACTGCTTGGGAAAAGGGCCAAGCACTCCTTAGCCTTCCAGATCTGTCAAAACCAGAAGCTTGTGAGCAAGAATAAATTTATAAAAAATGAATATCAATTAGGACAGTAGTTGTGTTATGTAAAACAAGCTTTTGAGAAACAGATAATATTCAAAATGAGGTGCTGTCGCAGATATTTCCACAAAGAATGAGAGCATAGTAACATAAAAGAAATCAATTCAAATCAATGACAACATAAAAAGATGAAATTAATATTTACAATCTTATTGGGCAGGATTACACTACGGATCCACACTGATAACAATTATATTTGTTGCCTAATAATATGATATTGCATACCAGTATCAATTCTATATGCATTGCAGAATGAGTTCAAAATATATATAGAGAGAGAGAGAGAGACTAAGCTGCAGGGAATCGCTCCTCCCCTTGACGAATCGCTCCCGATTCGCGCTCCGGAACGAATCGCGATTCCCCATCGATTCCTCCCGGGAGCGATTTTCGGAATCGTGATTCCTACCCAAAAAAAACACTCCCTGACATTTAGGAATCAATTTGGAATCGAAGCTCCTGGAGCGATTCCTCAGCAAAAAAAACGCTCCCAAAATCGCTCCCTGACTGATTCGACGTGATGGAAAAAAAATTGTTTTTTGATGATTGCCTAGGGTTTAATTAGTGTTTATAAACACTATTAGCCTCTATTTGGACTCATTCTATTCCTCATTTGCTTGTTTCATTTTTCTTGCTAGGGCTTTGAGTGGCTTTGCTAGTTGTTTGAGAGCAAATTTGTAGGAGCTTGGAAGGGAGACTGGAGGGGAGATTGAAAGCTTCTATTTGTGAGAGCTTGGAAGGAAGATTGAAGTCTTCCATAGAGACATTCAACCATCCTTGAAGAGCTAAAGAGGTAGGCTCTAAAAACCCAATCTTTGTTTGTTTTTGAAAAAAATATTTCACTATGTTAAAATTTTAAATCTTGTATGTGTTTTTTTTCTACCCTTTCTAATTTCTTCTTCTCCATCATTCTATTGAAGGCAAGAAGTGATTCTCATATTGAATCCACAAGCATGATGGTTATGTGGTTTTTGTGGTTGGTTCCGCTTCTCATGATGGTGGTGGTGGGAAGTAGATTTGGTGGTGGCAATGATGAGGATGAAGAGATAGAGAGCTGCACATACCATGGAGAGGAGGAGGAAGAGGAAGGGGAGGAGGAGAAGGAGGAGGTGGAGATTGAGCGTGATGAGGGGCCAAAAAAAGACACAACACCTTTGTGGAAGTATGTGACATGGCTTGGGGGAGGGAGAGGGGGTGGAACCACAAAGTTTACATGCCTCCACTGTAATAAAACTTACATAGGTTCATATAACCGTGTGAGAAAGCATTTGTGTGGGATTATGCCATGTGATTAAGGTAAGGCTACTAGAGTCAAAACATGTGACAACGTACCAGGTAAAGAAAGAAACAAATACAGGATGGAAGAAGAGGCCGCTCAAAACAATTCCAAGAGATCAAGGGTCAAATCTGAATCCCTACAAAGAATGTTTAGTGGTGGATCTCGATCATCATCCACCCATGCTAGTGCATTCTCCCCTATGCGAAAAACATTATCAGATTTCCTTGACCTTGGTTGCAGAGATGATGTGGATTCAAAAGTTTACAGGTTTCTCTATGCATGTGGTGTGCCATTCAATGTTCTTCGCTCACCCTATTGGCATGAAATGGTACAAGCCATCAATGGTGCCCCTAAAGGATATAAGATCCATGGGTATGACAAAGCTAGAACCATGGAACTCGACAGGGAAAGACCCAAAAACAATAGTGCTCTTTAAAAATTTACAAATGATTGGTCGTTATATGGGGTATCCATTGTATCGGATGGGTGGACAAATGTTAAAGACAAGCCATTGATAAATATTCTTGGTGTGTCTGCTAGTGGTGCAGTCTTCCTTTCAGCTCATGACTACTCAGATCGCTACAAGATTGGTATCAATATTGCACAAGCTTTACTTGACACCATTCAAACGATTGGGCCATATAATATCATTCAAGTTATCACAGATAATGCTGCTAATTGCAAGGCAGCAGGAGCAATCATTGAGGATAAGTATTCCAACATATTTTGGTCAAGGTGTTTGGTTCAAACATTGAACCTTTTGATGCATGATATTGTTAAGATGAAGGACCCTAGTTACCGATGGATTAGTGCCTTGTACAAGAGAGGTAAGAAAATGATAAAATTTATCACCAATCATAGCACGGCACACCACATTTTTCACAATCACTCTAGGTTGGAGCTATTGAAGATGTGAAGACTAGATTTGGTAGCTACTACCTCACCTTCAGGAGGCTTTTGAAGGTAAGAGAGGCATTGGCTAGTATGGTCTCAAGTGATTCATGGCAAGGATTGAAAGACAGAGTTGCAAGCACATTTGATAGACATGAATTTTAGGATGTGGAGGACACCGTTCTTGATGGTCATTTTTGGACACAGGTTAAATATGTTCTACAGTTCACCAAGCCCGTTTATAATATGATTCGTTTTGCAGATAAATATCAGTCGGTGATTGGGGAGGTGTATGAGCCAATGGATAGCATGCTTGGTCATATCAAAGATATTGTTGAGCAAAGAGATGCAATCTTGTATGACCATATTCACAAACATGTGGTCAAAAGGTGGGATAATTTGAATGCTCCACACCATGCCCTTGCATATGTCCTTACCCCAAAATATTATTCTCCATCTTGGTTGGCCCAACCTGCACCTGGTGGTGGATTTAGGAAAAAACCACACACAGATCCAGAGGTGCAAAATGGGTATATGCTTGTATTAGACAAGTTGGTCCCTGATGAGGAAAAGTGTGCTCAAGTACGGAGTGAATTGAACCAATACATTAGTGAACATGGAGTCTTTGGTACCTTGCATGCAACCAAAGATCGAGAGAGGTTGGATCCTATTCGTTGGTGGAACATGTATGGCAGTGGTGCCACATATTTGCATAAATTGGCAATGAGGTGCTTTCACAGTTTGTCAATAGTTCTTCTGCAGAGAGGTGTTGGAGCACCTACAGCTTCATCCACAACGTCAAGAGAAATAGTTTGAATACAAAACGGGCCGAAAGTTTGGTTTATGTGCACTACAACTTGAGGTTGTTGTCCCATTATTGTGAAGCGACCAAGAATGATAGAACTTTTTTGACTTGGGACAACAATCCAAAGGAGACTAATGTGGAGGATGGAGCCATTGCATTAGAGCACTTGGAGAATGAACTATTGGGTGATCATGAGGGTGATCCTCATTTGATTCATACATCAGAGATGCCACCCCCAACCACCAGCAGGTTTACAGATGCAGGAGTTTTGCCTTTAGCTTCACAACGTCCGACAATCCGTGGGGGGCATTCATCTTCTTCTCGTGTTCCACGATTACTTCCACCAGCTCTTATTTCACCTAGAACACGAGAAAAAAAATTGGAAGTTTCTCGTGGCAAGAGGAAAACTTAGTAGATAGTATCATAATACTTTGTATTTCATGTTGATTATGGCCTATTTTGTAAACATTATGGCCTACTTTGAAGTTTGAAGTTTGAACTTTAAATTGTTGATTGCATCTTGATTCTTATCATCTTAGAATCTTACAACTCTTTGGTATTGAATATGATATTATGATGCTTTGTTTCATTTCATGGTTGATGTTATCTGTTAGAGTCTAGACTGTTAGAGTTTGTTGATGGCAAATATTATATGTTGAAATTTGAAGATTGATTTTGTTGATGATTGATCATTTGATGATAATGCTACAAGTCATAGCTCCTAGATGATTGATGTTATATGTGACATGTGTATTAATGATTATATCTAAGTTTTCGATAGCTAATTTGGTATAATACATGTTTTTTAATATATATGCATCAAAATATATAAAAATATATATTTTATAAAAATGCTCCCAAATCAAAATCTTTTGAAAATTTCGCTTTTCGCTCGCGCTCCCCGCTCCCAACTGCCTTGGAGAGGGAGAATGGAAAAGTCCTACTAAGGAAAGTGTAAGGTATAAGAAAAAGGAAGAAACTGACACATCTACTAAAGGTTACTAACAAAACCTTCAGGTCCAAACATGCCTCAAGGAAACAGCGGCAAGCATCTTACAAGATAGGCATGTTGAAAACCCTAATTTGAAACTTATCTAGTGTATACTCATTTATAGATTTAGCCATTTTACTAGTCAAGGGCGAAGGTGAATGAAACTAGGTAAGGCGAAGGGGATGACTTGGCACTTGACACTGTAAGCATCTAGGCTAAAGGACAAGGGAATCCACACACTACATAAGTTGGACTAGGTGAACAATAAGGAATGGTAGTGTCTCACAAATAGGTGGAACGATGAGAAGGCTCCACTAGACTCTAAACAAGCAACCTTTTTAGCAATTTATTTGCACAACAATATACACTAGTTAACGTCTAGAGGCAGGTGTTGATGAAATTGTCATTGATGCCAACATGGACTTGCAGTGGCTTCACGAGATGTTATTGATGACACCAAGTCCCACCTGCAGTGCCTAGACCCACAAATTGGTCATGAAGCCCCCACACACTTAGATGTGTCATTTGATGTTTCTGGAGCCCCACTGCTTGCACTTGATGTAGACCTTAATGAAATTGTATCCTTGAAGATGTCCTTCAAAGCCCTTGAAGTCATTGTAGCTCTAGAAGAAGGTTGATGATGATGTATGGTCTCCCTTGTGGTTAAAAGGCATGATAAAACACATCGTGGAGCCCATGGATATTTTGAAGATGACCTTGAAGATGTCGGCTTCAAATGAGGTCATGTCGGCTCAGCATGAGGTCAGGTCCGCTTCAAAATAAAATATAAAATATATTATATGTCGGCTCCGAATTATAATTAAAAATAAAAAAATACTTTGCAAAGTCGGCTCCAAAAATAATATTAAAAAAAAGCAGGTCGGCTCAGCAAAATATGGGTGAAAATTTAGTATTTATAACCCATCAAATCCTCATTTTTTTCATGTGGAAATTTTTGGTGGAGCTCTGAGGCAGCCGCAGAACAGCAAAGGAAATTTTTGGGAAACACGTGGGCTATTGACTGAGATTTTTTAAAGGAGGCACTCTATTGATTATTTCTTTTCACACTCCTTTTCATTTTCAGATCTGTAGCTTGGAGAGACCTAATCATTCTGGTTGAGGGACTCCAGGAAGGGTGGTCTCAGTTGTGTAGGTTTTTTATTTTGTTTATTAGCATTTGCAACCGCACCAGGAGATTGCCCTAACTTGATTTTTTTTTTTTTTAAACTCGTGGGTGAAAATTTTGTGGGAGCAGCTCGCAGCAACAGTGAAGAAGACAAATCGATGCCCTAATCAGTGGACTAGGGAGTAGCAATCAAGTGTTGGACGCAGTCAAGTGTTGGAACCCCGAATTCACAATCCAGTCCTAGCATTGACAATCCAGTCCTAGCATTGACCACTGCCTTGGTGATGAATGGTTAGATGGTGATGAGGTTTACACAGTCCCGAATTTTATCTAAGGAATTCGCTGAGATGAGATCTAAAATTCGGATTGGTCTGTGAAATTTACTGAGGAAATTCAGTTACAGAGATAGGAGCAGATTTTGTTTCCTGTGAAGTGTTAGGATCAATGGTAGCAGCAGGCCATCTCGTGGTGACCAGCATATACTTTTTTTTTTGGGATAAAATCATAAATTTGAAGGACTGATTTTTGTGGTAGTTGAGGCACTGTAAATTTTGCAGGATAATGAAAATCTTTGATAAATATCAAGCTTATGTGGAGTGAACTAAACCCTTATGGCATGAGGAAATTCAGCCTACTAGGAAACTGTTTTCAAGGACAGTAATTATCCTGTAGAAGATGAACATAGCCAGTTTGTTGAAGTGTTGTTCAAATCCTTAGAAGACTGAACAATTCAGCGAGTAGAAAATGAACAGTTTCAAAGTTAGGATGCACTAACTTTCGAGCTTGTAGGAGTAAATCCAAGTTTTGATTTATACAAGGATGGTCTTACAATAAAGGATACCCAGTATTGCAGTTATGGTAGATCCTGGGTTTTACACAGTATTGCAGACCCTTTTCTTCCACGCTTCAAGCTTTGTAGACATACACAAGTTGGAACAGCAACAATAAAGAGTATTGTAATCTAAGGAGAACTCAGTGGCAGCATGCCCTAATTATTCCATAATTGGGGGCCTAAGATCTTTTACAGTATGTTAATGTTCAAATAGTTCAAGGTCACGCCTATGGTGTTGGATACATTGTGAAGATGCCTAATGACTTGATACAATGATGAAGTCCATGTGAAGTCTATGAAAGAATGAAGAGTAATGATTGATGCTGATATACAGCAGCAGAGCTCCGAGTATTCTATGATGATGATACACCATGATGCACACAGTATGACCAGTCATTAACAGACCCGAATTGAAGCAGTTGTGGGTGAGTTTGAATAGTCCAAGTCTTGTTGAAATCTGTATGTAAGATGCAAGTTCAAAATTCATAGGATCAAGGTATGTATAACATTCATGAATGCACAGTGATATGATGATACAAGCATTATGATGATTAGTGAAGTGTGAAACAATGATGTGAACAAGCATAGTTTTTGCGTTAAGAAGGATTACAAAGTCCTATTGCAAAATCGAGGAATATTATATGCATATAGTGGAGTATAAGCAGTGGTAATATACAGCATGAACAGTTTGGATGATATATAACAACCCTAGTTTCCTGAAGAAGTTGACAGTGATGTGGTTGAGTAGCAGCAGTGAAGGATGATCAGCAGTCAACAAGATGAGGATCAGAGATTGAACAAGATTGAAGATTGAAGGATCACAGTCCATAATCCAAGAGAAGCTACAGCAATACAAGGTATGTCTGCAATTGCAAACTCAGCATTATACCTCTGAGTGATTATGATGTGACTACCTATTACCTGGAAACTTCCATTTCTGGCTGCCATTCTTAACAGTATCTCCAGGTTTGAGGTCATAGATCCGAGGTTTGCATCTTGTTGTCTAAAGAAGAATTTTTGTGGAGACCTAACTATATTTACTATCATTTTGAATATTGCATAGTCACTGTGGGTTAAGAGAGGCCTGCAAAGAACTTGCCTTAATTCACAGAGGTCTGATAAGTATATTGACAGAGGTTTGAAATCATATTGACAGAGGATAGAGATTGGGTGAACTAATGACCTTAACAAATAAATGAGCAGAGCTATGGTAAGATGAATTTATGAGGGCTAATGATTGATGAAGTTTTGTCAAGGACATATCTATCCTTGTGTTTCATTGATAGTTGAGCATAATTGATAAGCAGGTTTTTGGCATCAGCAAAGTTACATGAGTTAGAGCAGATCCTTGAATGCACATACATTAAGTAAGGATGATGCCCTAGTCATGGACTGACTTGTTCTCAGCAATGAAGAGAATTGATGGCATCTCTGTGACTGTATTGAAGACTTCTTTGATGACTTGACATGCTCAGCTCTGTCAAGTTATGCTCAGTGACAAAGTGAAGACTACCATGATGATGATGACAGTATTGACACATCTGATTTCTTGTGGTGCATAAATAATACATCTACAGCAGTATGGAAGGTACTCTCAGCAGAAGACATGTTGACATGTGGCATCTTGAACAGCAGTGATGAGCAGATTGACCAGATAGTGATGAGCAGATTGACCTGCAGGTTAACCAAAGATGATGAGCAGTAATGAGCAGACTTTGATGACTTAGCAGTATTGAAGAGCAAGTGATGATGAAAAGCAAAGATTGAGAAGTGTGTTGCAACAGTATTGATGAGAGTGTTGAGCAGAGGATCAGCAGTATTGACAAGCAACAGAACAGATTGAAGAAACAGATGAGTTGATGTAACAGTAAGCTTTGATTGTAAATGCAAGCTTGTCTTGCTTTTGAGGTTAGGATACCTCAAACCCTTCTTAGCAGAGTCTAAGAAAACCAGGCAAGGTCCTGGATGCAGAGTAGGTGCTAATTTTGCCTAACGGTTGTAGCCGAACCAAAACTAATACAAAAAGATTAAAAAATTATATGGTGTTGTGTTCTTTTGTGTTATGGTTCTTTATGAATGAAATGCTTATGCTATGTGAATGATGAAGTGAAAGATGTTTATGAAATGATTATGTTAGAATAATGGAATGATGAATTGGTAGCTAACTGTGATAAGAAAAGTTCAAAATTGGCTTCACATTGATTCACCCCCCCCTCTCAGTGTCTACAATTGGTATCAGAGCCGGCCTTCGTCACGAGCCTAGCAAGCTTGAAGGAGATCCTTATACACAATGGAGGAAAAGAAAGAGTCATCAAGCAATGACGTGCCTGTACTTGATATTACAGATTATTTCAGTTGGAGAAGCAAAATGAAGGCCTATCTGAAGAAGTTTGGTATTTGGGAAATTGTCATCAATCCACCCGCTCCATCAAACAAGAAAGGAAAATCAGCTGCACAGAAGGAAGCGAAGAAGGACAACACTACAGCCTTGAAGTTCCTCATGGATGGACTTCCCAGGTCAGTAAAGGAAAGTGTAGGAGAGTACACTTCGGCAAAAGACCTATGGTTCAAGCTGGAGAGTGAGTATCAGAAGGCAAGACCAGAACCTGAAAAGACAGATCAGAAATCAGAAGACAAGCCCCCAGAAGAGCTCAATCAAGAAGAAGACGAACAAGAAGAGGACTCTAGTAAAGGTATGGACTCTTGTGATTATAATGATAGCTTGTGTGATGAAATTGAGAAGGTTCTTGCAGAAGATGATGAAAGGCTATCAAAGACTACACATCGGATACATCTCACGTTGCTAAATATTGATCTTAGAGCCAATTGGTTCCTAAACACAGTAAATCTGAACCAGAGTGATTTCACGAAGTTCAAAAAGGAAATCTTGGACTCCTTGAATGAATATCAGCAGAAGACTATGTCAATGAAAGTGTTGCTTCTAAAGCTCAAAGACAAGGACAAAGAATTGCGAAATCAAATGAAAGACAAGGATGCTGAAGTTGAACAATTAAAGACTGAATTGATCAGTCAAAAGGAAGAATCAGAAAAGACTGCTCAAGAGCTTGAAGAAACTAGAGATGTCAATCATGATCTAAAGACTCAGCTGGAGGAAGCCAAGAGGACAGAAGAAATCCTGAAGAGTCAGCTAGAAGAAAAGGAGGAGACAGTCCAGAAGCTGGAATTGTAGATAGTTGGTCTCAGGAAGAAAGGTAAGAAGAACGAAGCTTTGGTCAAGCTCCAGGACAGTTCAATTGTCCCAGACAAGATCTTAGACTGCCAAAGATCTCCACTCGACAAAACTGGTCTTGGTTACAAGAAGAACAAAGAAAAATTTGAAGATGACACTTGGTCTCTGAAGACTCCAGAAGTAGGTCCATCAACATCCAAAGCTGCTCCTCAGGCACCTGCACATGACAACAAGGTTTTTGGAAGTTCAAAGATGAAACAAGGAGTTAGATCTGTTCATCAAAGCAACCTCATAAAGGAAACAACTACAAGACCCAGGTATGACAGTGGCTTCAATGGTTATTTGTTCTAACTTTGGTCATAAGGCTATGGATTGTAGGTTCTATGGAAGAAGAAGGGCTGGAAGCCCCAATGTCTCAGTTAGATGTTGGACATGTAAACAAGTCAGACATGTTCCTGCCACATGTCACGCATTGAGATGCTACACCTGCAGTGGGTTTGGACACAAAGCCCATGAATGTGCCAGTCAAAGAAGTCAAGCAAGAAGAAGTACTCCATACACATCAGCAGGAAGATTTGAAGATCAGAAGACAAATGTCTACAGTCAAGGACACTCTCAAGCATGGAGAAGTGAGGTTGATCAAAGAAGTGTTGGAAGCTCCAACAGCTCAATCAGATGTTGGTCATGCAACAATGTCGGTCACATTGCTGCACATTGTCGTACGATGAGGTGTTATAGCTGCAGTGGCCTTGGGCACAAAGATCAAGATTGTTGGAGTACACGGAAACAACCTTTGAGAAACTTCCCATACAGCTCATCAAGGAAAGCCAGTGCAAATGAAGGAACAAGTGCTCAAAGGATAGATGCCAAGAAGCAAGTATGGATGAGGAAGACAGAACAGTTGTAGATAGAAGAGGTTGATCAGAGCAAGGAGGATGGCTGCCATATGGCAAGCCACATGTAAGGTCTCTTAAAGACCTTAACACACCTTGAGTTCATGAGGCTGGAGAATGAACTCAAAGGAGAAAGGATGGTTACTCCAGGCATAGAGACAGGTCCTAGGATCGTGCTTATTGATAGGAGGAGTAGTCAGCAGTAATCAGAGATCTCAGACACAGGTATGTGGACACCCTTTGCCATTAATGCCAAAGGGGGAGAAATGAAAACAAAGGGAGAGATGAAGACAAAAGGGGAGCATGCTCATAGGGGAAACATGAGTTGTTGTCATCAATGACAAAGAGGGAGATTGTTGATGAAATTGTCATTGATGCCAACATGGACTTGCAGTGGCTTCACGAGATGTTATTGATGACACCACCAAGTCCCACCTGCAGTGCCTAGACCCACAAATTGGTCATGAAGCCCCCACACACTTAGATGTGTCATTTGATGTTTCTGGAGCCCCACTGCTTGCACTTGATGTAGACCTTAATGAAATTGTATCCTTGAAGATGTCCTTTGAAGCCCTTGAAGTCATTGTAGCTCTAGAAGAAGGTTGATGATGATGTATGGTCTCCCTTGTGGTTAAATGGAATGATAAAACACATCGTGGAGCCCATGGATATTTTGAAGATGACCTTGAAGATGTCGGCTTCAAATGAGGTCATGTCGGCTCAGCATGAGGCCATGTCGGCTCAGCATGAGGTCAGGTCCGCTTCAAAATAAAATATAAAATATATTATATGTCGGCTCCGAATTATAATTAAAAATAAAAAAATACTTTGCAAAGTCGGCTCCAAAAATAATATTAAAAAAAGCAGGTCGGCTCAGCAAAATATGGGTGAAATTTTAGTATTTATACCCCATCAAATCCTCATTTTTTTCATGTGGAAATTTTTGGTGGAGCTCTGAGGCAGCCGCAGAACAGCAAAGGAAATTTTTGGGAAACATGTGGGCTATTGACTGAGATTTTTTAAAGGAGGCACTCTATTGATTATTTCTTTTCACACTCCTTTTCATTTTCAGATCTGTAGCTTGGAGAGACCTAATCATTCTGGTAGAGGGACTCCAGGAAGGGTGGTCTCAGTTGTGTAGGTTTTTTATTTTGTTTATTAGCATTTGCAACCGCACCAGGAGATTGCCCTAACTTGATTTTTTTTTTTTAACTCGTGGGTGAAAATTTTGTGGGAGCAGCTTGCAGCAACAGTGAAGAAGACAAATCGATGCCCTAATCAGTGGACTAGGGAGTAGCAGTCAAGTGTTGGACGCAGTCAAGTGTTGGAACCCCGAATTCACAATCCAGTCCTAGCATTGACCACTGCCTTGGTGATGAATGGTTAGATGGTGATGAGGTTTACACAGTCCCGAATTTTATCTAAGGAATTCGCTGAGATGAGATCTGAAATTCCGATTGGTCTGTGAAATTTACTGAGGAAATCCAGTTACGGAGATAGGAGCAGATTTTGTTTCCTGTGAAGTGTTAGGATCAATGGTAGCAGCAGACCATCTCGTGGTGATCAGCAGATACTTTTTTTGGGGGGGATAAAATCATAAATTTGAAGGACTGATTTTTGTGGTAGCTGAGGCACTGTAAATTTTGCAGGATAATGAAAATCTTTGATAAATATCAAGCTTATGTGGAGTGAACTAAACCCTTATGGCATGAGGAAATTCAGCCTACTAGGAAACTGTTTTCAAGGACAGTAATTATCTTGTAGAAGATGAACATAGCCAGTTTGTTGAAGTGTTGTTCAAATCCTTAGAAGACTGAACAATTCAGCGAGTAGAAAATGAACAGTTTCAAAGTTAGGATGCACTAACTTTCGAGCTTGTAGCAATAAATACAAGTTTTGATTTATACAAGGATGGTCTTACAATAAAGGATACCCAGTATTGCAGTTATGGTAGATCCTGGGTTTTACATAGTATTGCAGACCCTTTTCTTCCACGCTTAAAGCTTTACAGACATACACAAGTTGGAAAAGCAGCAATAAAGAGTATTGTAATCTGAGGAGAACTCAGTGGCAGCATGCCCTAATTATTCCATAATTGGGGGCCTAAGATATTTTACAGTATGTTAATGTTCAAATAGTTCAAGGTCACGCCTATGGTGTTGGATACAATGTGAAGATGCCTAATGACTTGATACAATGATGATGTCCATGTGAAGTCTATGAAAGAATGAAGTGTAATGATTGATGCTGATATACAGCAGCAGAGCTCCGAGTATTCTATGATGATGATACACCATGATGCACACAGTATGCTCAGTCATTAACAGACCCGAATTGAAGCAGTTGTGGGTGAGTTTGAATAGTCCAAGTCTTGTTGAAATCTGTATGTAAGATGCAAGTTCAAAATTCATAGGATCAAGGTATGTATAACATTCATGAATGCACAGTGATATGATGATACAAGCATTTTGATGATTAGTGAAGTGTGAAACAATGATGTGAACAAGCACAGTTTTTGCTTTAAGAAGGATTACAAAGTCCTATTGCAAAATCGAGGAATATTATATGCATACAGTGGAGTATAAGCAGTGGTAAATATACAGCATGAACAGTTTGGATGATATATAACAGCCCTAGTTTCCTGAAGAAGTTGACAGTGATGTGGTTGAGTAGCAGCAGTGAAGGATGATCAGCAGTCAACAAGATGAGGATCAGAGATTGAACAAGATTGAAGATTGAAGGATCACAGTCCATAATCCAAGAGAAGCTACAGCAATACAAGGTATGTCTGCAATTGCAAACTCAGCATTATACCTCTGAGTGATTATGATGTGACTACCTATTACCTGGAAACTTCCATTTCTGGCTGCCATTCTTAACAGTATCTTCCAGGTTTGAGGTCATAGATCCGAGGTTTGCATCTTGTTGTCTAAAGAAGAATTTTTGTGGAGACCTAACTATATTTACTATCATTCTGAATATTGCATAGTCACTGTGGGTTAAGAGAGGCCTGCAAAGAACTTGCCTTAATTCACAGAGGTCTGATAAGTATATTCACAGAGGTCTGAAATCATATTGACAGAGGATAGAGATTGGGTGAACTAATGACCTTAACAAATAGATGAGCAGAGCTGTGGTAAGATGAATTTATGAGGGCTAATGACTGATGAAGTTTTGTCAAGGACATATCTATCCTTGTGTTTCATTGATAGTTGAGCATAATTGATAAGCAGGTTTTTGGCATCAGCAAAGTTACATGAGTTAGAGCAGATCCTTGAATGCACATACATTGAGTAAGGATGATGCCCTAGTCATGGACTGACTTGTTCTCAGCAATGAAGAGAATTGATGGTATCTCTGTGACTGTATTGAAGACTTCTTTGATGACTTGACATGCTCAGCTCTGTCAAGTTATGCTCAGTGACAAAGTGAAGACTACCATGATGATGATGACAGTATTGACACATCTGATTTCTTGTGGTGCATAAATAATACATCTATAGCAGTATGGAAGGTACTCTCAGCAGAAGACATGTTGACATGTGGCATCTTGAACAGCAGTGATGAGCAGATTGACCAGATAGTGATGAGCAGATTGACCAGCAGGTTAACCAGAGATGATGAGCAGTAATGAGCAGACTTTGATGACTTAGCAGTATTGAAGAGCAAGTGATGATGAAAAGCAAAGATTGAGAAGTGTGTTGCAGCAGTATTGATGAGAGTGTTGAGCAGAGGATCAGCAGTATTGACAAGCAGCAGAACAGATTGAAGAAACAGATGAGTTGATGTAACAGTAAGCTTTGATTGTAAATGCAAGCTTGTCTTGCTTTTGAGGTTAGGATACCTCAAACCCTTCTTAGCATGGTCTAAGAAAACCAGACAGCGTCCTGGATGCAGAGTAGGTGCTCTATGTATCAGTAGGTGCTGATTTTGCCTAACGGTTGTAGCCGAACCAAAACTAATACAAAAAAAATACAAAATTATATGGTGTTGTGTTCTTTTGTGTTATGGTTCTTTATGAATGAAATGCTTATGCTATGTGAATGATGAAGTGAAAGATGTTTATGAAATGATTATGTTAGAATAATGGAATGATGAATTGGTAGCTAACTATGATAAGAAAAGTTTAAAATTGGCTTCACACTGATTCACCTCCCCCTCTCAGTGTCTACAGCAGGTGCCTTGGTAAGCCTTCTGGGATTCCAGAAAATGACAAAAACATGACCTTTGGGGGCCAGTCTCACCCTGTTTCCCTGTGGGAGTAAATGAGTCGTACATTATACAAGGAACGAGTGCTCATCCCCTAGCCATGAACTTTATTTAAAAACATTTATTTTATTAACTTGCCTAGTGGACTAAGGCCTCTCGCAAGATACTCACAAACAAAGTGTATTAATACACTAAAACCTTATCCCTCCAAATAATGAATGAATGCGTAAGCATAGTGGACTAAGGCCTCTCGCAAGATACTCACGAACCTTCCACAGTAATTTTTTTTCGGGGTTTTAAAAAGTCTGTCCTTTTGGCAATTTTGGCTTTGACTGCTGTCGAGTTTTGGTTGACACCTTCGCTGGACAGAGTGTTTTCGTGGGCAGCAAGGTGTTTACGGCTGATTATTGAAAACGTGCACAACAGACCCAAACTTTGCCTGGTTGTTAGAACAATCTTTTCGCTGGTTTTTGACAGAGGTGTTTTCAGCATAAGAAAGGAGCAGTATGAGTAAGAGTTACAACATCAGAAAGAAGGAGCGGATTTGAATTGTTTAAATGTTCCATTGATATGAGGGTTTTCGCTGGCAATTAAGAAAAGAAAGCGGTGAACCCGAACTTCCATAGTCTGCAACTAATGCGTCCTTAAGTGGTCTGAGTTTTCGAGTATCTTGGACTGAGTTTTACTTCGCAGAACTAAGGGAATGAACATCAATAATAGCAGACCCGATTTTGACATTTGTTTGAATGAGTTTCAGATAGCAGACTAAGGTCCTCTCACTAGTAAAACAACAACATACAAATTTTTACAGAGACGTAGTTTGAGGTCTGTTTTTGTTACTTTAAACAAGAACATCTAGTGTATACTCATTTATAGATTTAGCCATTTTACTAGTCAAGGGTGAAGGTGAGTGGAACTAGGTAAGGCCAAGGGGATGGCTATCATTATTCCTCCAACGTTGAACTATTATATGTTAAAATACCTGAACCCCACATTAAAGTGGAATCCACTAAATTATGGCAAGACAAAACACTTTTTAATATAACAAAACATTTTTACCTTTCAACAAAGGCTGGCCCCATCAAATAATAAAAAGTTAAAACAGTTTTAATAAAACATTAGTGAAACTAAAAAATGTGTCGGCCCTAATATTCTCATTGCTGATGCTTGTGCAAAGTGTATAAATACGCTAAAGCCTTATCCCTTCAAATAATGAATGAATGCGTAAGCATAGTGGACTAAGGCCTCTCACAAGATACTCACGAACCTTCCACAGTAATTTTTTTTTTCGAGGTTTTAAAAAGTCTGTCCTTTTGGCAGTTTTGGCTTTGACTGCTGCCGAGTTTTGGTTGAGACCTTCGCTGGACAGAGTGTTTTCATGGGCAGCAAGGTGTTTACAGCTTATTGTTGAAAACGTGCACAACATACCCGAACTTTGCCTGGTTGTTAAAACAATCTTTTCGCTGGTTTTTGACAGAGGTGTTTTCAGCATAAGAAAGGAGCAGTATGAGTAAGGGTTACAACAGCAGAAAGAAGGAGCGGATCTGAATTGTTTAAAATTAAAATGTTCCATTGATATGAGGATTTTCGTTGGTAATGAAGAAAAGAAATCAGTGAACCCAAACTTCCACAGTCTGCAACTAATGCGTCCTTAAGTGGTCCGAGTTTTTGGGTATCTTGGACTGAGTTTTACTTCGCAGAACTAATGGAATGAACATCAGTAATAGCAGACCCGATTTTGACATTTGTTTGAAACTTTGAATGAGTTTCAAATAGCAGACTGAGGTCCTCTTGCTGGTAAAACAACATCATATTAAGTTTTACAGAGACTCAGTTTGAAGTCTGTTTTTGTTACTGTTCACAGCCTGAGACCAGAATTCTTCAGAGATATAATTTTTGGTGTTATAGAGGTTGAAGACCGGTGTTTGTGTTGTTGCCATGATCTACTACAGGCCCGAGTTTATCCTTTCTCCACAGCACTTACAATATGCAGTCCTAGCTTAAGGTTGGAGATCATCCACAGTGTTATTGTTGTTCCTTTTACAGTCAAATGTTAGGATCTTCTATGACAAGGTATGTGTGAAAAGAGTACAAGTATATATATATATATATATATATATATATATATATATTCTTGTATTTATGTGAAGTATACTGTGAAGTATACAAGTATGTAAAATAGTGAATGTAAAGTGTTGTGTAAGGGTATGTTAGCAAAGGTCTGTATAGTAGAGTGTACATTGGAGTGTACAAGTGTGCACAATGTACAATGATATGTAGTAGCATGAAGGGGTATGTTCAAGTATAGCAAACAGGGAAGCGTGAAGATATTGCAATGTTGATGATGATATATGATACATACATGATGATACATGTTTTGACTTGATATGATGATGCACACTCTCCTTGACACATGCTATGATATGATGTTGTGATGCTCTACTATACTTTATCATATACCTATATGCCATGGTATTCTTCTATGCACTCTGATGATGCATGCCTTGTGTTCATCATAAGCAGAGCAGAGTTACTTGTTCAATAATTGTGTATGATGAGAGGTACATGAGCAGTATGTGGCAGTTATATCCGCAGCAGATTCAGATATTGGATTGGCATAGGTTTCCTTATGAGCAATTGGTTTGACTAAGATTGGCCGAGTTGTATGAGCAATTGGTTTGATTCAGGTGGACAGAGTTTGGTGTGCAGACTCAGATTGACCGAGTCGGATGATTGATTGGTACAACGTATTGGACATGTTACAGGTTCAGTTTTGGTGCAGTGATGAACAAGTGATGAGCTGATGAATAATGATCAGATGATGAGCAGTGTGATACAACATACAGTGATCAAATGATGAACAGTGGTTAGTAGTGGCAGTGGTTGTGCAGTATAAAACATGCGTTGATTAGCACGTCCACAGGATCAGTGCGGTTGTGGTTCAGTAGTTCAGTGTCTATCTTCTTACTAGGGTGGCAGGACAGAACAAGGAAAGGAGATCATAGCCTTCTTCCGGTTGAAGCCGAAAAACTAGGGAGTGGCAGCTTCCTTCAGGTTGAAGCCTGTAAATCAGGTGGTTGTAACCTCCTTCCAGTTGAAGCTCGAAAATTGAAGTCTTTATAATAAGGGGCTTGTTTCCTCCTTCCAGTTATTTCTGGAAAACTATTTTAGAAAGGCTTCCATGGTTTTCCCCCCAGGACTTGGGTTTCCACGTAAAAAAATTGTGTATTGTGTTGCTATGCTTTCTATGTGATGATGATAACAATGTTGATGATCATATAATGATAACGTAATAATGCATAATATTGAATAAGTTGTTGATTGTTAAAGTTGAAAAGTAATAAAAGTTGCACACACAAATTCACCCCCCTCTCTGTGTGCTTGGTGTGTCCAACAATTCAATATTATGCATTATCACGTTATCATTATATCACCATCAACATTATTATCATCACCATATCATCATCACATAAGAAGCATAGCATGATACACAGCACACAAGATTCTACGTGGAAACCGAAGTCCTGGGGGGAAAACCATAGAAGCCTTATAGTATTAGTTTTCCAGCAACAACTGGAAGGAGGTAACAACCCCCTTATTACAATAACTTCAATTCTCCCGCTACAACTGAAAGGAGGCTACAACTCCCTAGTTCTCCGGCTACAACAGGAAGGAGCCTACAACCCCCCTTCCTTACCCCATCCGACCACCCTGATATGAAGGTAGAAACTGAACTATTGAACCACCAACCGCATTGATCCTGCGGACCTGCTAATCAACACCTGTACTACACTGCACAATCACTATCATTAATCACTACACCACAACTGTATCACACTGCTCAATCACTGTCACTACTAACCACTGCTCATCAACCTATATAATCGATCTATCCAATCAAGTTGTACAATTCAATTTGTTGCTCACATCAACCGACTCAATCAATCTGAGTCTGCACACCAAACTCAATCCACCTAGGTCAAACCAACTGCTCATACAACTCAGCCAATCTGAATCAAACCAACTGCACATAAGGAAACTTGTGCCAATCTTGCTCAACTGAACCAACCTGTACCAAGTTGCTTGTGTACCTATGCCAAATCAATCATATACTTGTGTTAATCTAATCAAGTGCTATGACAGTCAACCAACCCTTCTTAGTTCATCAAGAGACACATTTGAGCAACCAAGAGACTTCACATATGGTCAACTAAACTTATTCCAATCACACTCAACTCAATGGCACCACAACCAACCTCAATCATAGTCAAGGAATACTTGACAATTAAACATGATATACATCAACCAAATAACCTCAGCCAAGAAGATAAAAGACTTAACCAACTATGTAAAACTCAGTCAATCTAATGAACTCTTAAACACAAAAGGATTTTTCACTCCACTCAAATCAAGTCAACAAATCAAACAAATATCAAACAAATAGTCACTTACATCACTGTCAAAGGTGGTCATTAACAGTTAATAACAGTCAAGCTCCACTTAGGTCAAAGACACAATGATCAACATTTGTCAAACTAGTTTTCAAAGAAAACACCTAGGTTTATCAAATAAATCACTCACAAGATCTATTATTTACGTGTCAACTTCTCATTCAATACTACACTATACAACAGTCAAGATAAACACCAAAATCTATCCCAACAATATCCAAGATAACCATCAATACTTATATCAAGATATATTCCAAGATCACCATCACCATAGCCTCCATAACATATTCAATGACTTCAAAGA
This sequence comes from Pseudotsuga menziesii, assembly GCA_001517045.1. NCBI lineage: Eukaryota > Viridiplantae > Streptophyta > Pinopsida > Pinales > Pinaceae > Pseudotsuga > Pseudotsuga menziesii. Next base: position 94,867 of record LPNX010545989.1, on the reverse strand, counting down.
TATATACCAATATATAGGCTCACATACTAAGATCAAAAATGTTGAACTCTATCCATAAGAGACAGGTGCCATGATAAGAGAAACCTAGAAGCATGAACCATACCTTTTTGAGGATCACAAGATGAAGAAACAATAGAAAAAACAAAAGAGACTCTATATCATGTCATCGTATAGCCCTCGTAACAAGCTTTCCAACGAGCCAAGAATTTTGTAATTCTAATTCCGTACGAGAAAGTTATGCCAATTTTAGTGAAGATGCCCAAAAATTTCTCCTCCACAAAATTTCACACTTTTCTCCAAGAGTTGCGACATACCAAAGAGAGAATCGATTAATGAACAAATGAAATGTTTGATATTCTATTTCTATAGGTCATGGAGGAAAGTTGGTACCTCAAACTGGCTCAACATGCAATTCAAAATTACAAATAATTAAATTCTCTTTTGTTTGGTCGGCTCACCCAAAAAGGTGGGGTACACCAACTTCAAAAATTCATATCTCTTCAACCGTAAGGAGTTAGAAGATGCTCCACATATCAACAGAAATGGCTTGACGAGGACTATCTCCCTATGTTGGGTTTAATTGCAAAATCTTGGTCTAATACCCTTAAATTCTTTAATTTGTCCAGGACTCCAAAGATTCCACACATAAAGGTGCCAAAGACCATGTTACCTTATGCATAAGTTCCAAGGTCAAAGGCTTCAATGGATATCATCAAATGCATGAGCGATTTGATGGTCTTCACATCCACAGACTTCACATCAACAAGGAGGAGGGCTCCATCATATACTCATCATATCAAGGGTATCAAGGACCCTAACACCACCAATCAAGTGTGAACAAAGACTTTTTCAACAATATCATCATCATATTCAAGGTCTCCATATCATTAAAAACATATCCAATGGTTCCACTATATATCTTAATCACCATAAGAGTACTGACACCCCAAAAGAGGGGTACAAAGACCTCGCCACTAGTTTGCAACACCCTATGGGATTCATATGCATGATCACAAGGCCACAACATGCCAATGACCATATAGCGTTCAAGGGCCATCAAACCGCCATATGTGTGGATTCAAGACCCAAACTTCCAAGGACACCAAGGAACCTGTAAGAATGGGTTCCAACATACCACCATAAGTGTGGGTTCAAGACCCAAGTCTCCACATGCAAGAAGATCAAGATCTAAGCTTGTCGACTCAAGGACCCCACAAGAACTCAACAACCTCAAGACCATCCAACGCAAGCAATGGGCTCCAGCGTCAACACATCAAGGGACTTACACACATGAGCCACATCATCCATCCAAAACCCAATCAAGAGACCAAAACAAGTACAAGCATCACAAAGACCAGTAACCAAAGATCAACCAGAAGTAAGGAACTTAATAATGGACTAACATGGGACCATGATGCAACTTAGGGGCACTTGACCAAGTCAATGGGTAACCAGGGCTTTTGCCATTGTTCCAAGGCCTCTAAGGGCTTTAAGCTTGTGCTTGGACAAGGTCAAAAGGGCTCCTTTGACATAGACAACCACAAACTAAACACTAACCCTCAGGGGCTCCACAAGGGTAACCAAGGACTCAACAGCTAGATCAATTAAAACTTAATCAACACTATCTGTGTCCATTAAACATATTCATGGTCAAATGATGGTTTACTATGATGGCTTGTATCATTTTCATGATTATCAGCATTTTCAGGTTGTATTATTATTATGGTTCTGACATAGATGGGGCCTCTGACGTACCTTTATGATGGACATATGGTGTATGAGTACTCATTCCTAGTTGACTTGAATATTATGAATCCATTCGTGCAACCGGTTTTCAGTTTCGGGCAGCTACAGGAGAGTTATGGGTCTTTCAAGAATTTTGAAGCAGTTTTGCCCTAGGAAATTATAAATAAATTATAAAACTCAATGCAGATGATGGTGAGTTCTCCTAGGGTGCCAAAGGGAATCATGGGGTTTAGCCAGTCAATTGGCTTCAGTTTTTGCTCCCCGGTGAGATATTGGCAATTTTATGTTCCTGAAAGAGCATTTTAATGATAAAAATTAAAAGATGGCTAATGAGAAAATCAATTTGGGCAAATGAGGTAAAGAAATGATATGTAATTGGTCTAAGGCACATTGTTTGGGTCACATGGATTCTTCTGGTTCTACTTGTGCTAGAGGCACTGCAGCTGGACTATCTAAGAATTGAGGCATGGTAGGTTGGGAAGGCTTGTTGTATATATGGGGATGGCTCTGCATGTTGGTATGTGTTGCTGCCTAATACACACTTTATGATACGGGAAAGTCTCCAACCCGCTTTGTGTGTCCTTGGGGGCAAGTTAGAGCTGGGGACCACTGTCACCACAGTCCACAACTCCTCCGTTTAGGCTAGATCCCAACAGAGCCAAGGGGGGTAGTCCCTACGGAATACTAAGTTCCAGATTTATTAATTAATTACAAATTAATTAAAGGGATCCTTTTAAGGTTACAAAATTACAAGACCAGTGCCTAGATTAAATGGAGTCAAAAGATTACAAGTTACAAACTTACAAAAGAATAAGAATGATTATCCACAGTTGTCTAAGCTAAGCAAGATTTACAATATTAACAATATGAACAAGTGCTAAAGAATGGTTAAACAAATATAAAATGATACTTGAAAAGAAACAAGACACACACCGGATGAACAAGTTATTATGTCAAAGATCAAACAACAGACTGCTTTCAAGTTAGAAGACTTAAAAATATTTTACTCAAGCATGCCACAGTACTTGAAAGATATTATACTTGAAGGTGCAAAGTACTAAAATGAAATTTAAATGCTTGCAAGATGTACTTGTAAAATGAAAGCCTTAAAAAGCAAGGACTTTGAAACAAATACAGAAACTGAAATGTGGGTAAGATGTTTTGCAATGTCTCTTGGTTCGTTTTAATAGATTTTATTAAAGTTGAAGTCTTTGATTAAGTTTTAGATCCGGTGGTGTGACTACCCCAATCTAGTACTTCTCAAGTCAAAGAGGGAATGTTGTTGCGCTCAACAAAGTGGGAGCAAAGCCCACCCGTAGCTCACAGGTCAAACCCCAATGCCCTGGTGCTCAACAAGGGGGACGTCAAAGCGCCTAGAGACCCCCCACGGTCTACTACCCCAAGTCACCTCCGAGGGCACTGTTTTTAATTAACTGGAAAAACAGCTGGATGGATGCCTATTAAACTAAGACTTCTCTATCCCCTGTCGTATCTCGCGAGTACCCTGAAGGGTGATAACCGAGTAGAGGAGCAGGAAATAGAGAAGTTGTTGTTGGTAAGTTTTAAGGGTTAATTTTAATCTTGGTGGTTAACTTGCAAGGTAAATTTTAAACTGTCAACAAGATCAACCAAGCGGTATCCCTTATGGGAGGTGCTGGTACTTGATCTTGGACTGAAAAAATAAAAAAATGTGTGATTGTAACAGAAAAAAGAAAAGTTGTTTTAACTAACTAAGCCCCCACTTCTCCTGCTTTTCATATCCAACTTGAAGTCCCTAAAGGGAGATGACAAGTGGATAGAGGATACACAGGATGGGTGAGTTGTATGGTTACCTTTAACTGAAAATATAACAATTACTGAAACTCAAAAGAAACTGTAAATAGCTAAAGCAATGCCTAACCGCACAACAATCTCTGTGACAGAGATGGTGGTCTGTCAGAGAGATAGGTGGGTGAACAGCAAAAATAAAACTAATTATACTAACGTCACAATAATCTCTGTTACAGAGATGGTGGTCTGTAACAGAGATAGGTGGGTGAACAGAAAATAAAACTAGGAAGGAAAATACAACTAGCTAAAACAATAAACTGACCTCACTTCAATCTATGTGACAGAGATGGTGGTCTGTCACAAAGATAGGTGGGTAAACTGAATAAAACTTGCAAATGAAAAAACTAACTCTAAGCAACTACTTCTACAAATTTACAGCAGAGAAATACCCCAAAGAGAACTTCTCATTTGGGGTTTACAATGTAATACAAGAGAGAGGAAGTGTAGTTTAGGGCCTCTTTTGGACCAAATTTTTTGTTGGGTTTTCTGGGCAATTTAGGGCAGCATAACCCCCTCTTTTTGTGCATAAAACCTGCAAAAAATCAGCAACTTACTTGCTGGAAATTACTACAGAAAACTGAACAGAAAGTTAAAACAATTTAGTGAAAAACCCAGAAATTTTACAGAAAAATCTGAACTTTAAAATTTTAAGAAAACGAAATTTCAGCAGTTAAAAATGAGAGTTTTGGGGGTGCAAATGGTACATAAACAGCAGATTTATAAGCCTATACTAATATAATATGGATGGGGGCCCTAAAACAAGGGTTATATTCACTATACAGTGAATAAAACCCAGTTTTATGAAAGAAAACAGAAAATGGCCGAATTGAAAATCTGGAAAAATGAACACTTGGAGGAGCCCTTCTTGGCTTGGAAAACCTGTAAATAAACTTGAGAGAGCTGCAAATGTAAGCAAAGAGGTTAGTACCCAATAAATCTACCAAAATACTTTGATAAATATTATTGAAAAAATTCACAAATGGAAGTAGAAATACTTCTACTTACAGATCCCTCCACAAAATACTTTGTGGAGAGCTATCTAAGCTAGTACAAATGCAAATAAAAAAAATACGATACAAGTTACCTCACCAAAAATATATGGAATGTAGCATGACGGCACAATGTTCCTCCAAAGTATTCTTCTATTACAACCCAACTAGGGCAAGATTCAATACAAAAGAGCAAGAGGCTTGGGCCAAATGCTTGAGAAAATATGAGAAGAGAGTAGGGAAAAAATCCAACAGCATAACAATAGCATGAGAGAAGTTGTGAAATGAGGGAGTGAGACCCTCATTATATAGTTGAGGAAGACCCCAACCCCTTGAAGATCAATGGCCAAGATTAGATCTCCACCACTAGATCTAGGTATTTGACTTTTTACCACTCTCAACCAATCTACACCCTTAGATTGCTTTTTAATCCATGGCTTGAGTGCTTGATCCATGTCTTAATCATTCTCCACCCTTAGATCTAGGGTTTTTGACCAAGTGGGGGCCCCCTTTGACTCAAATTTTAATTTTTATTATTTTAATTTTTATCTTTAATTTTATCTTTAATTTTTTAATCTTTTATATAATCTTTAATCTTTTATCTTTTATTTTTAATTTTTAATCTTTAATCTTTTATTTTATCTTTTACTTTTTTATTTTTATCTTTTTATATTTTAATCTTTTAATCTTTTATTTTCAAGTTTTAATCTTATATTTATCTTTAATATTTTATTTTTTGATTTTCTATTAATATTTTATTTTTTAATTTTTTAATCTTTTATTTTTTATATTTTATTTTAAAATTTCTATCTTTTTATTATTTTATTTTTTAATTACTATCTTTTATTTTTAAGTTTTAATCTTATATTTTTATTTTTATCTTTTTATTTTTAATGTTTTAATCTTATATTTTTATTTTTATCTTTTTATTTTTAATGTTTTATTTTTTAATTTTTAACTTTTGATCTTTAATTTTTTAATCTTTTTATTTTATTAAGACAAAAGGGACGCCCCACTTAGGAGATCTTCAGACATTTATTTTGACCATGGAGGGTTTATTTAAATGAAATTTTGGCTATGCTTAGCCATCCCCCAAACTTAATTACCATGGCCTTATTTGATTTTTTCCTTCAAAATTAAATAATTTAAATTTTTGACTTACGGAAATTAATTAATTCCCTAGGAAAAATAGACCTTGCTTAGCCAAAAATGGTCTATCTCCTTAACCCCTTATCAAAATGACATGGGACTTGAAGCAGTGGCTTAGGGGGTTTCATAGCAATTTACCTTGCATTCATAGCCCCTATTACAAAGTGCCAGTGCTTGAGCAATTACATTATTACATCAAAACTTAGTTAATTAACCACCAAGGGGTGACATTAATTAACTAGAAAAAATAAATAAAAACACAACAACATAACGAAACTCCGCAAGACTCTATACAAATGTCTAGCATGGTCACGAAGAACATTTTGAACCCTTAGCCACCCCATGGACTTGACTATTAGAACGCTCGTCACCACTTTGGAGGATTTTGAGTGAAAAACCAAACCAATTAAAATCGTTTAAACAACAAGATTAATTGGAAAGGAAAAAAACACTCGATGAAGGGACTTCCCTAATAACCAGTTCCATGGTGTGGCGTCCATATCATATGACCCACACTAGCACATATAATTACATTAATTTTCCCACGCAGGGGAGCGGACATTTCGTTTTACAAAGGGGCAATTGCCCTGCAGAAATGGAAAAATCCTCAAATTTTTTCAAGGTACAATTTGTACAATTATGTACATCTTCATGTACATGAAGTTACCACCTAGTCGAAATAGGTGGGCAACAGTATGTAAGTGCTCCCTACTACTACTGGTGGATACCCTGTCACTATTGGGAAACAAGGGACTGCGTGGGGTGGGCCCATTTTTTTGTCATTTTCCTGAAGGTACTCATCATTTCTTTTTTCCCAGTAGTGAGCTCTTTTATGGCTGATATGAGACTATTGAAAGTTGTTTTATGGCAAAAAGACGCCCTCCAAATAGTGATAACTATTGATAACTAGCTTGAAACTCAAGCTGAGAGCCCCTTCTTCCAGGGGAAGGGTGATGAGGGTGTTCTAAGAGGAATAGAAGCAGCATGCAGAAGTTCTGCCCTCTGTAGAGAAGAAAACAAATAGGCATGTCTCTAACCAAGGTGCCCACGGTATGATATTGAACCCTTCCACTTGACGAATAATCAATCTCTTGAAGCAACTGCTGAATAGATCCTGATGATGAAGTAGTGCTAAATCTGGATGATCCAACCTAATGATGAACTAGAGCAGATAGATTTCGCTACCGAAATACACCAGTTAGCTGAGTATGCACTCAACCCCAACTTAGCTCGTCGAGCTCTCCAATGCAAATCCTCAAATTAATAATCATATATGTCTCATTCTCCATTCACTTTACCTTTCTTTTATAACTTCCAACTACGAATAACCTAACTTTTGACGTAATTAGGTCACTTTAACTTCTAATTTGCAGTTGACCTGCATGCAGCTACATGGAGACTCAATCAGGTGCATGCATCATGAAATAATGCTCAGATGTCATGCATGTAGGTGGCCTTTGGCTCTGGTGGACCCCGTCAACCCAATGATGATATAATATTGATGCCCTAAATCTTCTTATATGGCATTAGTCCCCAGTTGATTCCCTGACTGTTAATGCCTGCTCGAACCTATGGGAATCATATAGGTTAGCGGGTTGGTCCTCAATGCCTAAGCAAAAGAGGACATTACATCCTCCCAGTCTGGTTCTCCACGAGAGCTTTGAACTCTTGGAACCTTTGCAAGACCTCCTCAGTTTTCTTGCTCCGCAGGAAGTAGATACAGGTCTTCCTGGAATGATCATCGATAAATGTCACATAATATTCGAAACCTCTCAAAGAAACAGATGACATAGGACCACACAAATCAAAATGTATCAAATCAAGCACTTTAACTGACCTGTTATAACTGCTCGAAAAGGCAGCCTTGGTTTACTTTCCCAAAGCACACCCTCTGCATACATCACTGTGCTCAGTGTTGAACTTAGGAAATCCTATAACCATGTCCCTCAACATCCTCAATGTTAGATGATGTAGATGACCCATCCTCCTATGCCATAGCTCACAAAGTTCATTGTTGTTGCTATGCGTCAAAGCATGTTGGGGCTGAAATAAGAGTTTGTATAGCTTCCAATATCTTACTCCAATGGTGTAAGAGGCAAATGGTCCTACGGCCTTGGGGAAATCGCGTACATGTCCATCCAAAAAAGGCACCCCAAGACCCCTTTCCTTAATCATGGAAACTAATATCAAATTCTTTTTCATCCTAGGTACAAACAACACATCCCTCAAAGTCATGGGACTCATGGACTCTCTCTGAAATGTAATGGTCTCACGCCCAACAACTCTGACAATTGTGTCATCCCCCAATACTACCTCCACATCGATACATGCCTATGAAAGCTCGAAGAACATCTCGCGAGCATTTGTCATGTGTCTCGATGCTCCACTGTCAATATACCAAGTGTTGGTCGTGGATGCCCTGAAAGAATAGCCAGTCAACAAAGAATGCTCCCTCTCAATCTCAATGTTTGTACTAGTGATTATGGATGCTCTCTCTCTCTCAAGATGTCTAGCACAGAGAAAAAACTATCTCTCGAATCTAACTGTAAACTCATAAACCTTTGTCGAAGTTGTTGTCTGCTGCTTCTTCTTCTTCTTCTTCTTCTTCTTCTTCTTCTGTGGGCACTATCCAGCGTAGTGCCCAAACTTCTGACAAGCAAAGCACTTTACAATTTTCAAGTCCTTCTTCTGTCCATACTGCTACTTAGCCCCACCCTTCTTGGGGCCCTTCTTGAACTTCTTATTTCCCTTGGCAATCGAAGCCACATTCTCCTCATCCTCCCTACTAATAGAAGAGCTCCACAACACAAGACCTCTCTGGGTCCCCTCCTACGCGAAATCATCCCCGAGTCTGTCCCAAGAAGGCAATTTCTCCCTGGCTACTATAGCCTCCACAAAAACAGTCCAAGGCTTTGCAACCCCATTCACAGCTATTCACACTAGCTCAGTGTCAAAAATAACCTCTCCTATTGCTGCAAGCTCATCTCTCGCGTGCGATATCCTAGTAAGGTAGGAAGTCACTCCCTCTGCTTTGGCCATCTTAATACTCTTCAATTTTTCCCTCAACACCATTTTTTAGTTCTCATTTTAGTACAAGCTGGTCAAAGCATCCCACATCTTATATGCACAGTCTTTGCTTGAGATATGTGGGATAAAATGGTCTTTAACTGCATCTAGAATAATCCTTCTAACTTCTTGTTGAAGGTTGTAAGTACTTGTGGATCGATGGAAGCGGGAACTTGAATAGGATTTGCTTGTGTACTCTGAACCATTCATCCCAAAGTTCATTTTCCTCCAATATAAGCACCAACCTAGCTTTCCATGGGACAAAATCCCCAACCCCATCTAGTCTATCCTCCAACCTAAGTCTTGTTTCCATATCACTGCAAATTCAAGCGTCAACAAGGTGTTGCCCACTGACAAAAGAAAATCACTAACGGCCTGAAATCTTCATTGTATTAACAGCTCCTTCTTTAAGCTCACTCTGATACCATGTAAATTTTTCAACCCATTCCCCAACTTGGTTTCATGCCATTTTCATAGTTTAATGCCCAACCCAAATTTCTAAATTTTCTCATAAACAAATTCACAGAAACACATGAAGAATTTTACAACATTTATGAGAAGCAATTTCTAACCGTCACATCGAAATTTTAGACAGTATTTTTGGCAAATTGCCCAAGAAAAACCCACAAGGGAAAACCTGTTTGAGAGAGTCCTTTTTATTTCTTCAACAAAATAAAGTGCAACGGCAAAATTACAACTTATCTAATCTGCAAGACCCATAATTCTATCTCGGAATTTGTGCCAAAACAACAATGAACGGACTGTACTTATTTGACTATACATACCTCGAAAATCATGCCACTATATGGACTGTACGGATTTCAAACATTGTGCCACTGTACAGATTTCAAAAAAAATATCGAAAATCGTGTTGCTGCCTGGAAATGCATGCCACTGTTTTTCTTCTCGAAAAATGTGCCCAAACCTGGTGCATAGATTCTTGGGATTTGTGCTTGTGCTCCTTTTGTCTCCTGTGTTCTCCTTCTCCTTCTCAAGAAGTCGACTTTGCTCTTAGCACTCTCAAATCTCATGAAAGGAATGAATGCAGTGTTCCACCAAGTTTCTGGGACGCGGGAGCAGGGAAAAGCACATTGGGGACGTGTACAAACACCCCAAAATTTTGGGGTACTTTGGACTCTGGAGGACCGGGGCGCAGGGGGACGTCGAGGTGTTGTTGCAGCTGCAACTCTTTTCCCAAATTTTTTTAAATTTTGGACCCTCCTTTTTTGATTTTATCTTGCCTAGGATTGTTTGGATTGCTGAACTTTGTACTTTCCCTCTGCTATAAATTTGGATTGTGTGAAGTTGAATTGAGGTCAACTATTTTCCTTCTTTTCAGAAATCTTCCTTTTGTCTGCCTATGCTTTTGACTGTGGAAATTAACATTTTTTTATTTTTTTCAATGGTTTGGTTTTATCGTTGTCAAAGGTTTGTTGAGGATTAGGTCGGGTATTTAGTTCTCTATATCGCTGCTGTTTTGGAGGGCAAATAGAGAGTGTGCCAATGGCTAGTTCTGATTTTCGTCGATGCCTTGGTTTATTGATCAAACTTTTTACTTTGCGATGTTTTTGTTATCGATATCGGAGCGATGTTTGACTTTGATCAGAGGGCTAGTCCTTTGTGTCGCCGACATGACGGCAGCGTTAAGCTTTGACTCGCCGATACGTAGTCCTTAGTTCTTCCGATCGCCGATGATTTTCTATTGTTGTGGAACCATAGTCCGTCTGTCTCCCACCGTTGCGGCTGCGTAGTGAACTATCTCGCCGATGATTACTAGTTCTGAGCTCCGACCTTTAGCTTTAGAGTTGTCGACCGCCGATGTTTTTATGTTGACCGCGAAACCTTTAGTCTATATGTCTTCTGTCGTTGCGGCTCCTTAGTGAACTAACCATCCAACGTATAGTTGTTCCGTTCGCCGATGAGGAATTTGTCAGCACGATGCTTAGGATTTTTTCCCGCCGTTTTTTGTGAGCCTTTACCCTATTTCATGGGCGAAGGAGGTTTCTGATTTTTTATCAAGTTAGGGATTTCGCGAAGAGAACACAGTACAGGGCCTCACATTTTGATTGATAGTGTGGTTTACGTTTTATTGAAAAGTTAGATGATCTTGAATGCAGTCCGGATTAATGATGAGTTTTTCGTTTTAACTGCAGACAGACTTAAAAGATTTTTCAGACCCAGTTTGATGATTGCTGCTCCAAATAAGACATATCTAAAGGGCAAAGCAGAAGGGAATTGGCTGAAGAAAGGAAAAGTAAGAAGCATAGATGTTGCTCAAAAAAGAAGAGAGTGAAGGTCTGAGATCAACAAGATCTCAAAAAGACCAATGGATTACTGAGCAGAATCGATAACAACAGAGGCCCAGGCTTGGGAAAAGTTCATCAGTTACCAAGTTGGTCCCTCTTTACAAAGTGCTCTTAAATCTTAATCTAAATTATAACGTATTGTATGAATCATATGCACTCACAAAAAGACAAAATTGTGGGAGTAAACGGTTGGGGGAGCCCAAAGGTCACCCGAGGGGGCAACCCAAAGGTTTTGTTGTTTTGTATAAATATAGGAGAGTTAGATGTAAGATGGGACTTTTTCCCAAATAGATTTGTGAGGGTATGTTGTAAGAAGAACTATTTCATTTTGCAATAAAGAATTACAAGTTTCCTGTTGGAGAAAGCTTGCTGAAATGTTTCAAATGTTGTGCTATGGATCTGTTGAATGTGAACTATTTCATTTTCAGCTTATGTCCATTAACTGTGAGATCGTTCTAACTCTTTGAGCCTATGTTCATGTTATGAATG